>JARHVA010002167.1:2722500-2730000 GCA_037957365.1 Torreya grandis | reverse complement strand
AACATCTAGCCTATCCCATAGTTAGTACTTGCAACCACCAAGTGGATTTATTAATAGTATCTAATCCAATAATTGATAAAAATGATAAAATAATAATGAACTATAACCAAGTATAAAATACATTAAATAACTCATACATAATCACATGCAAAATTATAAATAGGATAAATGCATTAATCTAAAATCATATATCATAGCATCAGGATCTAATAATATAATCTAGTTAAATAAGGAAGTGCAATAACAACTATGTACATGATAATATCAATGCTTAACAGATAAACCTCTAATATATCAACTGATAAGTATTCAAATAAGGGTATGCAAGGGTGGGATCATGACATCTTTCCCCTCTTATACAGGAGTTGTCTTGATGACCATATTAATAACCGCGACCCAATTGTCCTTAGGGACTTAAGCATTCTCTATACAAATATCTCATCTACTCAATCATAACATTAATTATAAAACCCATAAATTTAGAAAACAATAAGCAAGAGGGAGTAATACTCCATTTAGGTAAAGTACATTTGTTATTCTCAACATAAATCCTAAATATAGGCATAAGATAAGTCTTATTGATTCCCATGCCATTTTAAGACACAAAGAATAATAAGGAGCTTACCAAAAGTCACATTGTAATAATGTCCAACACAAAGCTTAAATCAGGGTATAATTCCATGTTCATGATGCACGTCATTATTAACAATTGAAAATAGATAATTATAGCCTTCATAAAGGTCTAACAGCTCCAAATCATCTCTAATTTAGTACCAATACCAATGGTATACCACTATTTAACATAGTTTCAAGAAAACTATTAGAATTTAGCCACCCATATAGGTGTGAATTTATAAGAAAAAAAATAATACCAATCATGGGAATGATCTTTCCCAATTCAAAAAAAGCCAAAAAAAAAAAACCTTCATTACCCTCCAAGCACACCTCTTTTAGCTAAAAGCTAGTGAAAGATATGAATCTTCAACAATTTTTGACTATTTAGATCAAAAATTTTCTAGAGAGTTAAACACTAGCTAGACTTCCCTCTTATCAAGAGGAGAACATACCATAAAAATATGCAAATTTCATGACATCAATTATAAAGGTACAATCCTTTTAGGATTCAAATATAAAAACCAAAATTTGAAGCAGTGTCTTAACTGACACACATTATGCCTTATGCATAATTCAATCAATATTCATCACTGAATATTACCACATGATAGTAACCCATTTCTAATGGTTACTTCCAAAATAATAAAATACCATTCAGGGGATAATGAAATGTCCCACACTATTTATGCAAAATAATAGGATAAGCTAACCTAGGCTTTACATGCTACCCAAAGTTTTACCACATGCTCTCTAACATTATTGTGAGCTCACATGATGGTTATAGGAATCACAATTCCACTATCATAATATACTTACCTCATAACAACAAATAGAAAAGAAACGAAATATGGGTACCCAAAATAAAAAAATCTACTTGATCAAGACTTATAATGTTCATTCTGAACACAAAACTAGCTTACTATCTAGTTATGCATAAAATAGTATAATAATATATCCATACCCTAATATATATGTATAACAATTATCATAAGGCAATACTTCAATCATAACATGTATACATGCATATGTCAACACATGCATGTGTTTCATCAAGTATTTCTTTGTTGATTTGCATGCATGTCCATAATGTAAGACCAGTTGGTGCTTCATAAGGATACACAAGGAGATTCAACATAGGTTATTTTTCAACAACCTTATAGAGGTGGCCAAAGAACACTAAACCATAAGGTGACCATTATGTAAGAGGGTCCCATGGCTAATGTGTGGCTCTCATGGTGCACACTCTAAATGAATTAGATGGCTACCTCATGAAAAGGGGTGGAGTTAATTTTTATCCTACAAGAGACTCCACTCCCTAGCCCATACCTAGTTAAAACCATTATATAAATAGTCTCACTTTACCCTTAAACTCATACTTGCGTCGATGTTCAAAAATAAAATAATGATGCGAGGTAACGAATTACATCACAACACTATACTTTGTCAATCTAAATAACGAATTTAGATTCCAAAAAGGATTTATACAACACAAATGCTTATATTCATAATTAATAGTTTAAAAACACAAATTCACACACATAATGTAACTTGAACACTAGGACATCCAACTGGATAACACAAAAAGTCCAAACAAATCACTAGGTTAAGCACTTTCACATCTTACAAGCTTATACAAAAACGATGTAAAAATGCACATAAATGAAGAAGCATCATAAGATAAATACATATTAGGGTATATGTAATTATGATAAGGTATTTTCCACATTAAAATAGTCAAACACATAGGTATGTGAAGTAAAAGGGTCCATGAATCTACATCAGTCCACCTGATGTGTAAATGTCATGCAAAAAGACATCAAATACCCATCATTGATATCACATAATCAAATCCCAAAATCTTAACTTGCTCACACAAGTCAATCATACTCACTCCATCAAGCCCTCTAGGCTTGAGCCACACCCATGGTCCTCCGAAGATATATTACCTCATCCTCATCATATGGCTTACTTATGTAAGAAATCAATGGACATCTAGGCATTATCTCATATTCCAACAATAAACTTATATCACAATTAAACTAATTGACTTAGTCTAAACATGTCAAAAATTGAATAGTGATGCTTGTGTTGATGCAACATTTATTTGGGAAAGGGTGAGCTTAGTCGAGGCTCCTAAAGAGTACCATATCACTAATGTAGGACACATAATTTCTAAAATCAACAATCTCAATCAAAACTTGCATTACACATCCTATCGATGTAGGACATATCCAATATCTCAATAGACATCCTCATAATTGTCAAGATGAAATAAAGTCTAAATATACATCCCCATGGGTGTATAACCCAACTAGGATCAATAAATAAGCACATGAAATCAATCATATCCATAAATAAAACATACATCATAGGCATATAATTGATCTAAGATTAAATAAACATGCTAAAACTAGTTGAACTCAACCCTTTTTGGATCTATGAAGCTGTTGGCTTCACTAAATTAATTCATAAGAGGCCAACAAGATCAACCCCAACTTAGATGAAACACGTAAGTTTACAACTCTGCATAAGTTTTCCTATTTTTAAGGATGCATAACTATCCTTAGATGATTCAATAAACTAGATAATAAAACCTTATAGGTTTACTTAAAATTCCATATCCTTAGATTATCAATGCCTTCTAAGTATTACCATCACAATAAAATTTTGATATCTTTGCCTCCAATCACTTATAGTGACACCTATGCCAACATAAAATCTATGGTTGTTCACCACAATCATTACCATAAGTTATGGCATGAAAATTTAATCATAACAACTTATTATAAATATAAAAATAAATAGCACAACCTTGTTATCCACAAGAAACTTACCCCATGGAGATGTATCCACTCCACTAATAACCATCCATAGTATAGACTCCGGCTAGCATACCCATGCAAGTTCATAGGTTTGTAATGGTTCAAGGAAATACTTTTTTATGAATGAAGAGCTCAACTTTGCTAACTTACTCAAGAAATTTAGTCCTTTTTGTACCCTATCACTCCCTTCATGTTTAAGTTAAACCCTCAGTCTTCCCTAGGTCATAATGTTCTAAGCATCTAAGGAAGTCTCTCCCATACAAGCTGACCATAGATACTTAGGGATCATTTCCTTAATTTTAAGAGTGAAGCTTGTATCACCTAACTCCCATTGACCCACCCATACAAGTCAATGATTGATAGGTGAGACTTCCCCTAAAGCAACCAAATTTGAGAAGGGTTAACCCAACCAAGGATAGGGGATGATAACAACTGACATAAAAGAAAATCCAAATTCCTTAGAATCATTCCTTCTAAGCAATGCACATAACATTACAAAAATAAGAAAAATAACATAACATATTAACCTTCATCCTAAAAGCTAAGTATCTTCAAAATTATTTCTCAATTCCTCCTGATTAGGACAACTCAATGGTCAAAATGAATCAACTCTACCAATCCCAAAGTTCTCTAGAGTAGAAACACTACTCTGATACCAAATGAAACAACCTTATTTTTTTTTAAAGATGCATATCATAGTACACAAGGGATGCATAATGGACCCAAACCTCACTTATTGAATCAAGTGATACACACTTAGCATACCAACATATGCACAATTATAAAGGTTAATTTTAATCTTGTGAGTCATTAATGATCACAATAAAGCATGTCATGGAAATCAAGAGAACATTCTCCCTAATGGTCATTAGCGTAATATCTAGCATTCAAAGCACATATGGTAACTTGCTATCAGAAGAGTGTATATGGGTTAAGATAAGGATCATGAACATACAATTAAAATAACATAACTCATATAATGATTTCAATCAATTCATAAGCATCCTTTCCATGGTCCAAGTATAGGGACAAAGTTATAATCATGATTTACTACATCCTCTAATGGGTAATGATATAGTGGTGGCCAGTTCTTGAATCATTATAATCAATTCCAAATTGGTATATATATAATACGATAGACTAAAAATTATGGGAAGAGTAATTAATACACCTCAAGTTCATGGTAACCCACACACACACACACACACACAATCCCTAATATTGATTATCTTATCAAATGATGTTTAATGAAAGAAAGACTTATTAACCCCATGAATTAACACACTCACCTTATTATTTATCCAATCCTATAATTAGGAATTTATGGTGTAACTTTAACATTTACAAGATTAACTTTTCATCAATTTAAGGAATTTGTTGATGAATTAACTCACTTCTCATAACCTCATACCGAGTATTTTTAGCATGAAAGAGTAACATGTTCATCTATGTCTAAATGTATCTTATTTAAGCATACAATGGTTCCAAACAAATTAGTTTTATAAGCATACAAACATTGAGGTTTACATACATACCTATATCAATGCCTATTCAGTAAGAAAATCTAGCCAATTATGAGAAGAAATTAATAATCATATACCATATAGGAAAATGATATCCACAACCACATTATCAACCACTTCATTATATAAGCATATAACCAAAGAAGGCATCAAATAACATTCCATATACTTCACATTAAAAGGGGTCTAATAATTGCCTTTTCAATCCATAACCTAGCAATTTTTTCTAATATCAGAATGTACATCTCATTATCCACATATAAGTTTGAGCACCTAAGGGGTCTTTATACTTCATGCATAATCAGAAACCAAGTATAGGTAGTTCAATATTCATATGTTATATCAAGAGAAATTCCAATGAGCATAAAAATAAGTAAGTGTAAGCATAGGTATACAAAAAAATTATTGGATAGCTCACATTAGTGATCATTCAATTTAAGATTCCAACTTACTAATGAATCTAGACAAAACACTCAAGCATGTCAAGAAAGCCAATTACATAGAATCCATTTTCCAATGCAATATTTAGATCAACATATCTATGATGATTCAAATTAAGGGAGTATATATATAAGTTTGATAAGATGGAATAACAAATAAATGCCACATGGAATCATGCACAATAACATATACCATATATTCCATAGTATAATTAACAAGGCAATTCACCAATATAGCATTAGTATTGGTAACTCACTCAATATGGCATTATAAATTGGTAAACAACTATCCATACATAAGTCAACTCAATATGCTTAAACATAACATAGGTAACTATTTGCCTAACTAAATAACTAACTAAATTTACCATGGTAATTTATATCATATAAACATATTGAAGTTCTATAAGCTAATACAATGAAACACTTCTATACTAGTGTGTCATACCAATTTTAGATTAAAACTACAAAAGAGATTAGCTATGTAATGACATAATAATAACTTAACAATAATAACAATATGGTGTATCATTATTACATTAGTAAGGAATATCTTGTTAATAATCCAAAATAAAACCCAAGTACATCCAAAGCTAGAATCTAGGGCTATATGTGAGCTCCAACATACTACATTGTAATCAACAACATAAACTTAAAATTTTTAATTCTAAAGGATCCATACCATGTACAAGGTTAGCATGCTAAGAGATAGATGTAACTAATCTAAAATCCAATGGAAGTAATTATAACTGTAATCACTAGTCATGTTAGATGGAAGTAATATACATCTAAGATAATAAAGAGATAAACAACATGTAGATAGCACTATAAAGTACATAATACCTACTCAAGAAGTCATTCAAAAAATTAGCATCAAAACCAATGAGACAAACCCTCCTAACCAGCCCTGTGAGCCCATCCATCGATGGCCCCTACCACCCCAACTATCAACAATATGGTGGTATCAGCAAGTAGAATCAAGGAGGAAGTTCTGAGTAATTTGGACACTAAACCAAAGGACATCTCATCACAAAATCACAACACCAACACAAGGTACAATCCCCATAAAGGATACACACCACAAAAACATAGTAGGCTAGGAAACACCACATGAACCTACCATTATACACAACCATGTCAAGGACCAATAAATAAACTTAGCTAAGAATGGTAATCAAGTAACCCATTCAAACATAGAAATCAAACAACTCAGCCAAACATAAAAATCAAGAAACTCTGAAGGAGTCTAACAATTGGTTAACATATTGGAATCCCTTCAGTAATCCAAGATAGACCATAAGGGTAGTGGTGTTCCCAATAAGATGCAAATATCAATCAATTTAAGACATAAATCAATACAAGGAACTCAAGAGATCATCATGAGATCTCACAACCTCATATGATCCCTGAATAATAATAATTAGGTCAACCAGAGTTATAATATAGTAGACTATTTTAATCAGGTAAAAAAACATAATCAAGACCCTCATTATAAGATAATGGTACTAATAGGGTTTCTCCCTTTCCCATTATTCAATAATACACCAATATATATATATATATATATATATATATATATATATATATATATATATATATATATATATCCCACCATAAATTGGAACTAAAATAAGACAATAGAATAACACTCGAGGAAATTTTACCCAAAGTCATATTGATGTAAATTAGCTATTTAAGTTAAATCAAGAGGACTTGAATGATTAGATGTTTATAAAAGAATGTCAAGACAATATCTCACATATGAGTGTGTGTGTGTGTGTGTGTGTGTGTGTGTGTGTGTGTGTGTGTGTGTGTGTGTGTGTGTGTGTGTGTGTGTGTAAATTAGCTATTCAAGCTAAATTAAGAGAACTTAAATGATTAGATCTATATAAAATAAGGTTCAGATCATGCCTCATATATATATACACACATACACATATAGATATACTTATGATTCCAACATTTATTGATAATAAAATTTAGACAAGTTCCTCTCCATTCTGAGATAATTTTAGACATGAGTAAATAACTAGAAGTGTCAGTAAACATACAATAGAACCTTAAAATTAAAATATTCCAATCAGTGATTCATCCAAGGCA
>JARHVA010002167.1:2625000-2717500 GCA_037957365.1 Torreya grandis | reverse complement strand
CAAGGCTTAATAGATAGACCTTTGATATATCAACTAACAAGCAATTAAGTAAGGGTATGCAAAAGTGGTATCATGACACATAATTGCAAGGCAAATTGAAAGGTTACGTAGGTGTGAATGTGTGATGTTTAAATAAATGCACAAAGAGAAGCATGGTGAATATGAAGATATACCAAGACATCTAAAGGTTCTTATGATAGTTATCCAAATTCCATTAAACCCTAGAAGACCTAATACATTCTTTAATATCAATTTTGAAACTACCTAAACATGAACTAAGTGCCACCAATGGTAATGGGAGTTATATGTGATGAAGATCATGACTACTATGTAGTGTGGAGGTGGCAACTAGTCCAAGAATATTAGGCCCATGTGTTAAAACATTAGCTCCAATCAAGAGGGTAGTTTTTAACTCTAATCAAGAGGGTATAGTGGTGAAATTTGGAAGGATAAGGGTAATCATAAATGTGAATACCTATTATCAGGATAATATCTTCACCTATATCATAAAAATCATCATAATGGATGGGAAACTATTGATAGTTATTTTTAACTAATTTATAAGTTTTTAAGGTGGGGAAATTATAAATGGGAAGATATGCTATTGTGTTTGTATATCTATGCATGGTCTAGGGGTCCTCATAGGGGTCATTATATATGGGAATATTGTAATAAGATCTTAGGTACCACTATAGGTTTATTCATTAGGATCATTATAGGGATTGTCATAAGCCAAAATATAATCATTGGGAGCTTTGGCCATAATAAATGAACTAGATTAATGACACCATCAATAGTTTTCATCAATGGTGGTCATGAAAGGGGTTAAGGTTCACTAAAAAAACCCTAAGAGGGACATCATTAAAAAATGATGAAAAAAATATTAAGATAATAAAAGGACATTCAAATATATACTTTTGAAATTAAAAACAATAAGCACCAAAAAAAGGGAAATGTGAAGATAATCCAAATATTTATACGATATGATTCATGTTAGGTTACAAAAATTTATGATTTCACTAGTATGCATAATGTAATAATCCTATTTATATCTATAAAATAGGATACAAAAAGAGGTCAATAATATAGATTATATGTATACTTGGATGCAATAATGATAGTTCTTGGGGTGACCTTAGATCCAATAAAGATTTTTACATACTCAATGTCAAGGATATAGGGTTCTAAATCCTATGACTAAGATACAAGGTATGGTTCTAACTAGATCCCAAAGTAGATTAAATGTTATACTAATCATAACAAGGGAGGTGTATCCAGGATATAATAAGGATATCACATGCAAGGAACTCATGAACAAGGGAAATAAAGATCTAAGATATCTACAAAGGATAAAGTAAAATAAGATAATTATTGTAATGGTCAACTCATGGGAGGTATATTCAGCCTAAGGTTATAAATGGAAAGCCTAAGAACCCCATTTCTATACAAACTTATTTGGTAAAATTTTAAATATAGTAAAGGACAAATAACACGAATCTACTATAATAATAAGTAAAGTATATTTATCTAATAAGTAAATAAATGAAAGATATCAAGGATATAAATACTTACCTTTGGTCTTAATTTTCAATGCATAAATCTCCCCTTTAACTCAAAAGTCACTTTTCAAGATATGCTTTAGGATGAAGACCTCAAATGTAAAGAATAAGAAATAGATATTCTTAATTTATGACTCTAAGGACTATGGCACCTACTTAATATGACTCATCCTATTGATAATAAAAGACCTTTAATAAAGATAATACCTACAAGAATAATGATTTAACCTCTAACTACTCCTTTTAGTACTTAAAAGTATAAATATGAGCACAAGTAGAGAATATTAGTTTTGTGCCTTATGGGCATGATAATTATGACCCTTATATATATGGATCTAAAATAATAAATAACCATAAACTCTAAAATAAATATATCAACTAGGGAAATACAATCGAAAAGGATTCCAACTAACACAAACTTATCATATAGGATGATCTAGAAAAACTTACAAGGATAAAACTTAGAACTAAATTGGCTAGGTTGATAGAGTACAAGGATAAATAATTATGAAACAAAATATATCATCCTGATTGATATAGCAGGAATAGAGAGTGGCTAGGAAAAAGGATGAAAAGTAGACAAAGAAGTAATTTGGAAAGAGACGTAGAGGATTCCAACATGATATTAATGAAGATATGATAAAATAGTGTGTAAAAATCTCTCACAAAGTATTGAAACATGATTCCACTCCATTCCCATTGCAACCTTAGGATGTGCATGTAGTTATATCGATGCACTAATAAGACCCTATAAGAGAAACCATCAATAAATGATAAATATGGAAAATATTAAGTGTATGCTCCATGACATATCATAGATTTGAAGATTTTTATTAGACTTTTATAATTATACTACATGTTTGTTCTTAATTTATCAAAAATTGCATGGCCACTTAGTCAAATCATATATGCTAAAGAAATCTACACCTATAGATATACATGGTAAGTAGTTTTGAGTCTCTCAAGAAAGATATATATGCATGAATGCTCTTGTAATACCCAGCATTTTACATTGATTTTATATTCACACCAATGCATCTAATTATGCACTCAACATATTACTCATGTTTCATGGAAATATTGTTTCATACCACTTAAAGATGTTAAATGACAAGGTTTGGTATCAACCCACATATGATTAAAAATTATATTCAATTATGAAATAAATAAAGTAATGGTAACATTAAATTATATCTAAGGATATATTCATTAAATACAATCAAAATCCACTTAAATTTGCATATATTTAGATGAAGCTATATAATTTGAGCCACATGAAATGTAAGACTTACATTCAATAGTTTCATCTTGTGATAAAACACAATAAAAGAAAGGATAACAAGGCAATAGACTGCCTTATCCCATCACAAGTTTATGTGATAATTCAAGTGGTGGACATGCATGGACATAAACTCTTAGACTGAGAATCCATCTATTCATATGAAAATGAACTCATAGATGTCTTCACCTCCATCACAATTGGTAAATATGTTTTGGATTTATAATTTTATAACAAGCTTATTGATAATATTTTACATAATTGTGATCCTAATTGTTCACTTAACTATAGAATTATTTGGGTAGTATAATAATTCAATAAATTGGGCCACTTTGACATTAAAAATATTCTATCCAAATTATAGTCACACTTATAATAGTTACACATGTACACACAAATGGTGTTCCAAATCAAATATTTCATTTCTTATTACATTATAAATATGAAAAATAGGAAACTGAGACTTTACACACATCTACCAGTTCCACGTATGCCATATGAATAGATAAACATGTATCTCATAACTCTAATACCAATGTTGAATGCCAACATGACACAACATTTGTTGTAGTGGAAAGGGTTTCAAAGATGACTATCATGATTTCTTATAATAAAGACATTGCCATAGATAACACTACATAAAATTTACTTAGCCATGTATGGGTTCAATTTTTATTTCTAAAATATATTGTATATGATCAATATCCACACTTTGTGAGTGATATTATGGAAATAATTTTGGAATTGAAGGTTATGAAATTTTATCAATTGAATATATTCCATCCACAAACATATAGACAAACAAAAGTTTTCAACTACACACTTATTTATATTTTGTGAATATAAAACCATGTAGATGATAACACTTGGTATACCAACCTATTTTAAATATGACATGCATATAATATACCTATTCATATTTATATAGGGAAAATTCCATTCTAGACATGTCTTAGGTTCTATTCCATAACACCTTTAAACATAATCTACTACATACCAACCAACATTGAGTTACACACATAGGAAATGGAAGTGAATAGAGGGGAAAATGTTTTTAGACACATAATTTGTTCACCAATAGGCTTAAAAAAATCTTTCTTGTTCACAAAATAATTTTAATGAACATCATAACTGTATTTCATACCTCATACATCTTGAGTTGGTGATAAATTATTATTTTTATTTATAAGGACTATTTCAATCATCCATACCTAAATATAAACCTTTTCATTATGGTTCATACACTATTCTATACACAATTTGTGTGAACACATTTTTCTTATTTTACCTTTACTTCACTATGCACATATTATTCAATGTGAATATCCTTATGGCTTACTTCCTTCAACTTCTTAAGTAAATAGTGAAGCAACATCCTTATTATTTTTATCACTGACACTTTCAACCTACATAAAAGGATGAAATCATCAAATTAACTAACATAAAGCTTGTCATAAAAATGATAACTTATATTTATTAATCATTGGCTAGGATTATGATGATAATTCTAAGTGTTATAACATTCATAATATTCATATTTAGTTCACATAGCCAACCAATAATGTAATGGAGATAATTAATTCCTAAGAAAGGGTGAATGGTGTGTGTATATTCTCTAAAACTACCTCACAACTAGTTATAACAATGAAAATATCCTCACTTATCTTGCATAAATTGAGATCTTCACCTTTTTAGTGTCTCACAAAAAGAATAAAGAATCACATTTATGTGTAGCATTATAAAAACATATTTTAGAATCAATATGACTCCTTGAAACATCATATGTATCTCACTCAAAACATTGATAGACATGTGAAGTTTTACATGCTTACTTTTCTACCTTTATATATTAAAAAATTATAAGGAAGCAAGTAAAAACACTCACTACTTTTTTAGTCTTTCACATGTCATTTTATAGTGCACAACACTTACGTAGACTCATGGAAACTTCCACATGAAATATTAAAAACTTATGAAATGGTCAAGCATCATAATGCATTATTGACAATAGTGATGGGCGAAAGCAATGGAAAATTTGAATCACAATGATGGATGGGAGTCAAGGGATCCACATATAGATTATTTCCTACCATAGACTCTGGGAAAGACAAGTACATCATTTGAATATTTGAATAATCAAAACTTAATAGATAAGGATCCCAGTCAGGGCCCACAAAAATTAGTTTCCCATCCCAACATTGGAAAATAATAAGTCTTGTGGGTAGACCTAATCATGTGAGATCAACATCACCTTGCTTCTACCAAATTTTTTACTTTGAATAGTAGGGATTGAAATGAGGTAAGTTTGGAGGTCCCAAATGGTGTTATTGATACTATCAACTCATCTTTATCTAACTCCCTTTTAGCAAAGTTTAATACTTTTTGTCCTAACAGCGACTCCTTTCAGAACTGGGCTATTCTCAAATGGAAACCCAAAGGCCAGATGGACATTATTGCTATGCCTCATAATTTTTTATTGATTATTTTTTCCCTCCCTTATGATGCTCTTAAGATCCTGATGGGTGGTCTTTGGTTTATGGGAAAATCTATTGTCTATCTTCATAAATGGAAGGCATGCCTTAATCTTAATTTCTCTATCTCTAAAGATATTCTACTTGGATCAATCTTCTAGAACTTTTATTAGAATTTTGGGCTGTATAAGTTATTATTAGCATTATAAGGGCCCTTAATCATCTTATTTATATTGAATTGGTCACTCACCTCATAAGGCACCTACTGGTAGTTAGGGTCTATGTCTTCATTCCCATCAATAAACCTTTGATCCACTCCATCACTCTCAAATACAAATATGGATCTTAGACCTAGAAGATTCTTTTTGATAGGTCTTCAAATTTTTTTATACTTGTAACATCCTCAACCATTCTTCCAAACCTTTCCCTCACCTCAAGAAACCTCCATTTCCCCCTCCCTGACTTGGGTAAAGAAACCCACTCATCCTCTTTCCTCCCACCCATCAACCCCCTTCTCCATTTCCCCCCTTATCCCTCCCCCATTATGTCCCATTCCCAAGGCCTTTTTCCCCTTACCTCATCCCTCTCTTCCTCTCTTCCACCCTTTCTCCCCCTCCCAGTCCTCTCCTTCCTCTCACCCCCATCCTCCCTCTTGGGTTCCCCCCTCTCCCCTTCCTCCCTCCTCCTCTTGCCCTTCCCCTCTTGTTTTCTCCTCTCATTATATCCTTCCTCCTTATTGATATATTGTATTTTCTAATAAATATAAGTCACCATGAGGTTCCCATGCACTCAAGATCCAAAGTCCTTCTTCTCCTCAACCTTTACCTCCTCCCTTATTCTCCCCTCCTTCACCCTGACCCATTCCTTCTTTTTAGGATCTTTTGCTTAATGTTGCTTTTATGTATTTAAGGATTTACCCCCATCCCTGTCACCCTTCTCTAGTTCCTCCTACCCCTTGCCTTGTGTTTCATATTTGCTTAGCAATGATCCAGTCCTTCTATAAGTCCCTACCCCCCTTCTCCTTAGGGATCTAGATGTGAACCAAGATGTCTCATTTATTAAAAGTTCAAAATTCCATAGCTTCTTTGAGGGAAAGGGGTAACCCTTCTCATGATGAGTAAAAATGGGTTAACATGAAAAATAAGAGGGGTAAGAAGAAAGCAAAAGTTGGGAGCAAATAGAAATCAAAAGGTAGATCCACTTCCTATAACTCTTATTAGGAAGAGATAGATATACAAGTGGTTAAGGGCACATAGATGATCCTATGCCATTATCCTAATATTAAAAGATAAAATTTATCTCCTAGAATATAAGGGATTAAATAATCTTGTAAAACAAAGACTGACTTGAAACCTCATCTTGAAACATATACTAGACATTTTTTTACTGCAAGAAACCAAGATGTCTTTTGAGAAACTTGAGAAAGTTAAGTCCAAGATCTGGGAAAGTGCTTCTTATAGTTATAATAGTGTTAGAGGTTCATCAAGGGGCCTGGTAATCTTTTTGAATTCTATTATCTTAAAGGAATGCATCTCCTCAAAAAGGATAACCACATCTCTATGCTCTTTTTTGATATGCAGGAGAAAATATCTTAGATTATCACTAATGTGTATGCCCTAAATTCAAAATCTAAAAGGAAGAAGTTATGGGAAGATTTGATTGATATTAATAAATAATTCAATAAATTCGATTGGATGGTTGTAAGACATTTCAACTAACATTTATTCCTAGGAAAAAAAGGGGGATCTATTTTGACCTTGCCATTATGGTGGACTTGCATGATTTCATCTCTGGAGCTAATCTCCATGATGTTGAACTCAAAGGAAACTAGTTTACTTGGTCAAACAGAAAGCTTGGAAAAAATCATATTCAAGTAAGACTAGATAGATTTCTAATTCATCTAAATTGGATACATTCTCTCCCCTTTCATCTTAGCCCTCTCAAGGATTAGTTCTGACCATAATCCCCTTCTATTCCAAAGTGATAGAGATTTAAAAAAAAGGCCATTCCTTTTAGATTTGAAAAAATGTGGCCATCCAATGATACTCTGGAAGATCATATTAAGGAGTGGTGGATTACTATCTTCCAAGGAACAACCATGTTCATTCTGGCAATGAAACATAGACATGCCAAAAATATGCTTAAAATATGCAATACGAATGTGTTTGGAAATATTTTTATTCAAAAAAAATTATTGAAGAATAAATCCATAAGGTTGAGTAATAAATTTTGGACATAGCTATTCTGATGAGCTCCACATGAAGGAAAAGGATCTTCTTATTAGTTTTGACAATTTGGAGGCCAAAAAAGAAATGTTTTAGTGACAAAGATCTAGAAAGATGTGGATTAAAGAAGGAGATAGAAACACCAAATTTTTCCATACCTCAGTGTCTAAAAATTGACAATGAAATCACATCATGGAAATTCAAGCCAAATATGGAACTTGGTTTAGGAAGGAGGATGAAATAACTCAATATTTAATTTTTTTTTAAAACTTTACTCTCTTATTCCTCTTCTCAAGATTCTATCCTTGAGGATCAAATGGTCAACCTATTTATCAGGGTTCTTAGACAAGAAGAAAATGTTTCAATCCTCAAACCCCTTTGGAAGAAGAGGTCAAGACTATCATTTTCTCCCTAGAAGGGGACAAGGCCCCTAAGCCTGACAGTTTCACTCCTTTCTTTTTCTAGGTTTTTTGGGATACTATTTGTCATGACATCTATTTGAATATAACCAAATTCTTAAAAATAAGATCCATGCTCAAAGATTTCAATAACATGTTTATTATCATAATTCCCAAAAAATAAGGGGCATCCAAGGTGTCAAATTTTAGACCCATTAGCTTATGTTCTACTTTCTATAAAATTTGTTCCAAAAGTCTCACCCTCAAAATCCAACTTATTCTTGACAAAATTATAATAGAGCAATAAGGCACTTTTGTCTTCAATAGATAGATCATTGATGGGATCCTTATTATTCATGAAACCATCCACTTAGTTTCTCATTTAGATTGGCAAGGCATGTTTCTCAAACTCGATATGAACAAAGCCTATGATTGGGTCTCCTAGTCTTTCCTTGACAATATTTTGAGGAAAATTGGGTTCAATCCTTAGGTCAAAAAATTAATTTTTATCTATATTCAAAACCCTTTATTCTTAGTTTTAGTTAATGGGGTACCCCAAGGTTTTTTCTATCTAGAAGAGGGTTTAGATAGGGGACCCTTTCTCCCCCTATCTTTTTATCATACTGGTAGAGGCCTTAAGTCAACTTGTCTCTATAGCCAAATCTTCCAATATTATTAAGGGTATCACTTATGCCCCAAACACTAACCCCATCACTCACCAGTAATTTATTAATGATACTATAATGATTGGAAAATCCTTGATCTCTAAATTTATATGTTTCAAAAATATTCTTGAGATGTATGAAAGGGTGTCTGGTCAAAGTGTGAATTTTAATAAGAGTTCTATTTTCTTCATCAACACTCCAATGGATCTCCAGTCTAAAGTTGCTAACATTCTAGGTTCAAACATTTCAAATTTACCATATACGTATCTTTCCATTCCCCTATTTTATGGTTCACTAAAATATTTTTTCTATATGCCTCTCATTGACAGTATTTAGAAGAAGTTGGCTGGTCAGAAAGGGAATCTCCTAACTTAAGTTGGTAAAGTCTAACTCCTAAAAAATTCCCTTCAGAGCATAATAGTTTATTTCATGTCCATTTTCACCATTCTAAAATAAATTTATAACAAGGTGGAGAGTATCCATAAAACTTATTTTTGGAGAGGTTCAGAGGACAAATTTAGATTTCCACTCATTTCTTGGGACAATGCCACAATCTAATTTCGTCAAGTGATTTAGGATTGAGAAGGGTTTCATCCATGAACCAAACTCTCCTAGAAAAACAAGGCTAGAGAGTAATTATAGAGGAAATCCAATGGACCAAAATCATTAGAGATAAATACCTTTCCTCAGATGAAGGTTTCCATTTTTTATCAGACCCAGGTCCTATTAACGATTCTACCTTTTGGAAAGCACTGTATATAGGTAAGAATATCCTTAACAATGGACTCAAATGGAATGTTGAAAGAGTAAATAGGGTGGATTTATTGAGTGATTATGAATTTTTACCCCACTAGAATCCACTATCCAAGATACTAAATTGATATTTTTGATCAAAAATACTACGAGCCTAAAGTAAGGGATTATTAGGAAATTAGAAATGGGTGAAAGTGATATAAAAATATGGCCAAAACTAGATAGGCTCAACACCAAAACCTTATACTCCAAACTCTAAATGAATCCATCAAGCACATTAATATTAATTGAGCACCTAGAGAAGACAAACATGTCTGGACACATAATTCTAGAAGGATTTACTTGGTGAAATTAAGATTCTTTCCTTTGTGGAATTTGGATGAGTAGGATTTCAATTAGAAATCTCTTTGGATAAAAAACCTCATCCCTAAAATCAATTTTTTTCTAGTTGGATTCTCAAAATAGTATCTTAATAGTGGAAAATCTAATTAAAATAGGATTAACCATCCCTAATAGATGCTCTCTTTGTAAGCATGCAGTAGAAATAGTGGAACATATTTTCCTTTTTTGCCCATTTGGGTTGACTATCTTTTAGTTATTATTCAATGAATCTAATGTTTCATGATTTTCCCAAGATATTTTATGGAGTTAATAACCTAATGGAAACCCCCTTAGAAATAACCTTCATTAACTCATTAGTGGAATCTGGCCCTACCCCATATCTATTAGGGCATCTAGAAAGCTAGGAATGCTTACATATTTGAGGGCCTTTAACCTCATATTGAGTCTACATTCAAAAGGATCAAGTTCTTCATACAAGAAAAATAGATAATCTCTACTCACACATTCGACCAACCCAGATCCCTTCTTTCCTCTTTAACTTTGAAACATCTTAATTTGGTCATCCTAAACAAAGCCCATGCTAATGGGGTGGATAGATCTCTAGTCAAATTGTCTCCCCCCATTCCTCTATGGGTCAAATTAAATTTTGATGGGGTGGTAAAAGGGAATCCTGGCCCAACTAGGGTGGGGGGTTTGATTAGGGATTCTTCAAGAAATATCAAAGTGGCTTATGTAGGGCCTCTTGGTATTTAAACCAACCATGTTGTGGAAGCTTTGGCAGCCTTATGGGGCATTGAAGAGGTGGTTAAAATGGGTTCTTAATATATTCATATAAAAGGGGAATCAATGAATATCATTAATTTACTTAAGGGCCTATCCCCATCTTCCTAAAACATTTCAAGAATCATCAATGATGTTAAATCCCTTCTCAACCATTTCAAAGGTGTTGTTATTGATCATGTTTATAGAAAAGAAATAGGGGTGTTGATTGCCTTGAAATAATAGGGGTTTGTATAAGTGATTATGTCAACTGGCATGATGGAAAATTTCCAAATGATTTCATCTAAATTGTTGAGAAGGAAAAGGGACTTGCCATGTAATTTCATGATGATAAATTATGTTAAGACTAGATTGTCGGTTTTGAAAATATATTTCCACACGTGAAATGTCATCTATTCTAAGGTATGGCATGAGGGCCAATCATCATACCCTCTCACCCATCTTGTGACTTATAATTGTTCTATATGTGTCTAATTTTTAGTACCATTTAGAGCTTCCCAAAACACCTACAAAAATTACAACAAAACTAAAGTGAAGATGGGTGGTGATAGAGATCACTTTAAACCAATTTATTATTTTGACATAAAGAGAAATGATCATGTTTAGTAGAAATTGGTTAAAGGGGGATTGGACCCATTCATGGAAAGGCTGGTGGGGCACGACACTTCACTTTCAAGGGATTTTTCTCATGGTTGGAATGATAATGAGTGAGAATGCATGGGCTAAATATTCAAATAATTGAGGAGTTGATTGTGGAGACAATTGGAATGGAATTACATGAAGTGAAGGCATTTAAAGACAAGCACCACAAGGAGGATCTCATGTATATTTTCTTCAAGAAAGAGAAGGAGAAATAAATACCAAAACCTCTATCCAATAAAGGCTACATGCACGCAGATTTTCCAAGGAAATGGTTGGAGGTATGTCTCCAAATAATGCAATACATATGGTTAGAAGGACCCCTGAGACCCACATCTTTAGTGAAGACTCTTTCTAGAAGTACATTAGGGAGGAGGACATCTAAATTATTGAGGACATCATTAAGTTGTGTGGACCTCAAAAGGAAGAAGCAAAAAAAATTGGAGGAGAAATTTATCGGTAGTCACATAAGAGGAAAATATCATAATAAAGATAATATAGTGGCCAATAAATTGGTCACCTACTCTAAGTTAGAGTAACTATGGTAATTCCCTTTTATTTGGGTTGTATCTTTTTGTTCTCTTAGTTGGTTTTTGGTTGATGTTTAATAAAATTTAGGTTGGTTTTTAGGGTGTCTACCATTATCCCATTTTGTTTATTGTTTACTATCACTCATTTCTCATTCTAATCTCTTTTATATAGGGTCTAGGTTCCCTCAACTAATTTTAACCTATCAAATAAAAAATTATCACACATTATCCATATATTACATGATAACACAATATAAATCACATAATTTTACATATTTATGTAGCATTACACATCACCTCATATCCTTGTGGTGTATCAACCACCTTGTTGGGTGAATATTTTGTCATCAACTAATTGATGAAAAAATGGGTATATCAACCACAGTACAAGGAGATTTATGCCACAAAAAGTGTAGGTTTACCACATCTTAATGAGATAAATCTCTCCTCTCATCAAGGGAGGTTCCTTATGAATCACTTATATGCTATATATGTATATAAATAAACATAAATTAATACTCAAGCTAGTATAACAACATCCATCTCTCTTTTTTTCAGATATGATGTTCACGGAACAAAAGAGAGAGGTCTCGATTGATGGCTGAAAACATTCCTCTTCTTTTAGAAATGGCATCCAGCACATAGCAAAAAATCTCTTGAAGTTGTAACAAGGTCCACAAGGAAACCCATGAAAGCACAAAGTCTTTCTGTTGCTTCCCTCACTGATCAAGAGCACATGTAACAGTAGAGTGAAATAAAGCCCAAAGTCTTCACCTAAAATTACACTGGTTAAAAAGGGTCACCAAGATAAAAGTAGCTCAAAGTCTTTCTTTTATCTTTTAGAATCATCTTTAGATAATTTTGATACACACACTTTGCTTATTAAATTGAACAGATGAGATATTATCAAGAAAGAGAACATCAGAACTATTTCCTAAGTAACACAAATTACTTCAACACAAAGTCTAAAATTAACTTGTTTCTCATTCATTCGATGAAATATGATTTAAAAATTGAGCACAAAGTCTCAAGAAGTGTCTCAATTTCAGCAGAGTTTTTGCTCTCAATTATCCAGAGATCCCTTTTTACAAAAGAGGTTCCCTATATATATAGGGAAAAACCTTCAAAATTAGAAAAATATTAAAATATTGAAAACCTAGTCAAAGATGAGTTAGCATTGAATTTGGGACATTTTTCAAATTTTTTACATGTAATTACATATTACAAAAGTGCATGTACTTTTACATGACAAAAGTACATGAGTGAATGTCCCAAATCGATTACAAAGTACATGAGAAGAAAGAAGAAGAGAGAATGGAGGAATAATTCAACTCTTGCCACCGAACTTCTTTAGATGAGCATCATACATGGTGATAGATGCCTAAATTCCTATATTGTTTGGTGCAATGGCATTCTTGAAGATTACATTGGCTCTGATTGTAGCATCTTTTAATGCTATGATTGCTTTGGCATGACTGGTTAACCTAGTTCTTAGATTATCCAGAGTTAACTGAGTATCTAAAATGTTATCCATAGAAGTCTTTGAAAATGCTTTCTCTTAGAAATCCATTTGGATCATACCTTTGAATTCCTAAATCATCTCCTCTACTAAAAGAAATCGATTATCTCTAGAGGTGAGTCTGCAAGGCAATTCCTCCAATCTGTTCAATAGGCTAGTGTCACTTTTCTCACTGGCATCCTTGGAAGACTCAAAATTTTTGATTAGCTCCTTAAGTACCTCATTTCTATATATTAGTGATTCTTTAATTTCAACATAGGAATCTATGTTGGAAATGACGTCGATCGACACTAAGGTGCATTTCTTCATAGCTTTCATCTCTACCCACTTGCTAAGATTTTTATTTGTACTGTCAATATCTTGAGAAATAAGAGAGATGAGGTCTTCTAAATCTATCCTTATTGTCTTCATTTTCTCTATCTTCTCATCAACATCTGTAACTAATAAAATTCCTTATGTATGAATCTTTTCTATATAATCTTCAAGTAATTTCCCTTTCATGTAGGTCTTCTCTGCTGTATAGATAACAGGATCATCTATGGAAAAGGCTTCTGGGGTTGTCGCTTCAGGAGCAAAAGTGAATCTCCTGACTATCATAGCCAATTATTCTACCTTTTCCTTGTAATAATCTTTCATCTCTTTCTCCCTATCAAATTTTTGGACCATGATATCCATTACAGACTATAGGTCACTCTTCGCACCCTCATGAGTTAGTTTCCCCAACTCAACATGAGAAATGGAGTAGTTGCTCATGTCAAAATTCTCTAGGGTTACATCTTGTGGAGGTTTGGCTATCTCCAAAAAATTTTGCCCCTTTTCCTCAACCATTTTTGAAAGGATCCTTGGCTTCTTAGGGGTCTTAGATTTCACTGGCACTATTTTTCCAAAATCAAAGTCATCTACAAAGATGGCTTACTTCTTCCTTTTGGGTGTGAAAGTTGATAACTAAGGTGGGAAAGTAGAAGCACTTACTATAGTAATAGTCCTTATAGCTAGTGTTATTGGGGTAACATCTGCACTACTAGTGGGAACAATAGGCGTAGTGGGTGTAGCAAGTGAAACTATATCAATCTCTAGTTGGTCAATGGTAGAACTATCTCTGATATTGAAAGAAGGATATGAGAGACTGGGGATAAATCCTAATGATTTAAGAACATCTCCAAAAGCACCTTTAGGGTTGCCAAAAATAAATCTAGAAGGAGAGGCAGCTCTGGAAGAAGGAATGTTGATGGGAGAAAGAGGCGAAGGAGCTACCATAGGGGATTGGGGTGGAGAAGAAGAAACCCCTACAAGTGGTTGTGCCCCCTCTTAGGGAGATAGAGTTTTGGTTCCCTTTTGCTCTAAAGGCCTATCATCTATCTCCATCCATTCCACTACTTATTCTTGGGTGCTTTGTTCTCCAACCCTCATAGCTATTGATTTTGGCTCCTTTTCAGCAACCTTTGATTTCTTTGACACAAAGATGATCTTAGGCTTGTGAGGTCTAGAAGGAAAAGGAATGTCATCTTTATTCTTAGTCTTATTCTCTACTCTCTTCCTTATTTTCTCTTGGAATTTAGCCTTTGATCCTGTGATGAATTCCTTCAATGTGATTCCTTTGGTTGCTAGCCAATAATTGGTGTTAGACAATATTGGTTTGAATCTCATCCTTAAAGAAGTCAACTCCTTTTGGGACCACTGAATTGGAGGAAGAGGAGAGTTAGCAACATTTTTAGCTAGGTATCTACTAATAATTATATTTTTATCATCAACTAGATTTGGGAGAATATCTGTAATCCCTAGATATTCAATTTGCTCCAAAGACAGTCTGCTGAAGTCCATTCTTTTGATTTCTTCCACTATTCTCAAGTCTATCTAGATGTCTTCAATCATGGGCTCATGAAACTGAGTCTTTCTTCTAATCATATCCTTAACACCCTTGTATTCAAAATTGGGCCTTCTTTTGAACTGCTTCATGGTGACAAATTGCATTTCTATCTCCATTACCCTTGTTTTGGTAGTAGTCAAAATTGAGTATTTGCCAATTTCTATTGGAAACTTGAAACCTAGATTCTTAAGCTCTATTTGCTTAGTGTGCATGACAATAATCTATCTACACAACTCTATTAGGACTAATTTTTTAGAAGGAAATTTGGGGATCATGTAGGGATATCCTTGGAAAAAGCCAACTCGTAGATAACAAAAGGTAGGGAATTATAAAAACATTCAACCAAAATCAATGACAACAGTCTAGGCTTCATTTGATACCCTCTTTTGCTCTAGCTATAGATCAAAAAGGCATAAAAATAATATGAATAAGGCATCATTTACCCTCCTAAAATGATGGATTGATCCTTTTAGTGTTAGCTGAGGGTAATATGAATAAACAGGGGTGGTTATTCTATCTCCATTTGTTGTCAAACCTAGAAAGGTTCGCATTGAAGCCACGATGTATACTAAGTATGAAGTCATATAGAACTTTGAAGTAGTAGACACCTTTGTCAATTGCTCATGAAGAGCATTGATGATTTGTTGACCCTAAAAGATGACTTGTTTCTCTTGTAGAATTCTCTTAATAAAGTGATACATCCATTCATAGAATTGGGAAGAAGATGGTAGACCTCGTACTCTATTGAGAAGAGTAATTAAGTCACCAACTTCCTCTATAAAATCACTTCTTAAAAAATTCCATGGCCATCTAGACAAGTTGGCTCTGGGAGTCTTGAGCCATTTGTTGTTCATCACCTTTTTTACCTTCTAAGGATCTTTGTCGTATTATTTCTATGCCTAAATGAAGTTGATTTTCAACACTTCGGTAATAGGAGGGCACATGAAAACTTTATCAATAATTTTAGGGTCCAGTCAAATTATCACATTGCCACTAGCATTTGACACTATTTTGGTCTCTCTATTATAGAATTGGGTGCAGTGGAGGATGAACTATGTGTGATGTGCCACCATAGGGAAAGAGGAGACTAGATGTATGTTACTTTCAATTATTATTTTCATCTCTAAGCTTGGGTTTGTCACCTTGGTTCTCTCCATGAACTCGGCCATGTCCACATGACTGATCTTTATCTCTAATGTCATCAACATTAGAAGTGACCAAGGTGATGGGGAAAACACCTTGATACTAGTACTTCATGGCCTTCGACTTCTTCAGAGAAGCTTCAGTCATTAGGATGAGCCTTTGTTGAGAGCACATTGATGAAGGAAGATCTTTAGGGGGAACTACAATAAGAATCATGATCATGTAATTAGGGAAAGATTAACAATTTTAGGGAAATTACACATTGGGTGATCATGACCAAAGAAGGGCACTTGAAAGGGCCGAGGTGTGAGCAGGTTAGAAAGTGAGAGAAAAATGGGGAGTGGGCATGAAAAATGGAAGGAACAAAAATTCTCTAGAGTTAGAGAAAAAATAGAGAAAAAGGATGTAGGGGTGGCAAAATTTGCTACCATGGCATGTGGGATGGGTCTGCATGCATAAGTGGAAAAATTTGCTGCCCCTGCATGCTAAGGTGAGAAAAATACATTGGTGGTAATATTCATCTCTTATGTATGTAAGATGAGAAAAATGCATCGGTGGTGAAATTTGCCACCGACGCATATAGGGGAAAAAGAATGTGTAAAGGTGGAAAAATTTTCTACCCTTGCACTTGTGAAAATTAGGTGTAATGGCAATGATTTTTGCTACCCTTACACCATAGTCAGGTCGAGTTGCATCAGAGGAAAAATTTTCCATCAGTGCATGAGATGAAATGCAGTGTTAAGGTGGTGAAAATTTCTGCCCTTACATAGGCAAAAATATGGATAGGAAAAGGGAGGGTGGTGAAATTCACTGCCCTAACATTGAGGAAAAGAAAGAAAAGCCAAATGGGGATGAAGGGAAGAGGAGGAAAGAAGCGTGACAGAAGGAGAAAAGTGTCCTCAATGGGAGGAAGGGAAGAGGAGAAAAGAAAACTAAAAGAAAACCTAACAAAGGGGAGAGAGAAAACCTAAAAAGAGGAAAGAACATGAAATAAAATGTAAAAACAAAGACCTACCTAGAAAATAATGCATGATGAGAGCTTGAATCTGATGAAACATGCTTCTTCTTGCTTGTCTGGATCATCCAAAGGTAGAGGGTAGGAGTAGGATTGGAAGAAATGAATCAAAAAAATCAAAAATAGATTAAATGGGGAAAAAATCACCCTTAACCACTTGATGTGCATGGCCATAAATGTCGTGCATGAAAAATGAGGTAGTGTAGGGGTGGTAAAAATTGCCGCTCCTACACTGAAGTTTAAAAGATATGTAGGGGTGGTAAAATTCACTACTCCTACATGGGAAGGAGGAAAATGTAGGGGAAACAAATTTCACTGCTCTTGCATTTTAGATGCAAGGGTGGCAAAAAATGTCACCTTTGCATGGAAAAGATAAAATATGCATTGATGGCAAAATTTACCCCCTTTGCATGAAAATGCAAGAAAAAGACTAACTCTGGGAAATAGGAAATTTGTCCCCTAGTTACATCAAGACTGTAACAACTTTCATGTTTTGGAGAAAACATAATAAAGAGATGTTATGAACTTTGAACGATGCCAATTGAGAAAACACGAGAACAAGAAAAACTCATCTCAAAAAATGAACTTAGAGAGAAAAATGTGAAATAGACAAGTTTTGTAGGGGTTGTTCCAAAAATGAACTAAGCTAATTTTGGAAACAATAGTTGGCTCCTATTAGGGAACTTATATTTGATCGAACTAATCAGTGGGAGTAGAAACTAGTCTCTAAGTGCCTTCATCCAAGCCATTGGGCTATAGAGTCATGCTAAAAATAAAAGAAAACAAATAAAAAATAAAAACTAGACAAATGTACAAGTGAATCCATCTAAACAGACCTATTCTCACTACAGAGTTGTCGATTGGTAAACATGCCTCTCCATAAAGAATCAAATTTTCTTTTGATTCCCTTTGGTTCTCTCCTCTTGTTCCACATCAAGACTTGATCTCCAATTTGAAAATCATGAACCTTAGCTTTTTTGTCAAAAAGTTTCTTCACCTGATTCTGATGTGTAGTAATTTAGTCCACCACCATGGTTTGCTTCTCATTCAATTCAGCTAGACACATGATCCTTTTGTCAATTGAATTTTTGAAGGTTGAATCTTTGATTGCTTTGGCTAATCTAAGTGTTGGTATTTCTAGAGTGATAGATATCTCTGTATTCAATCCATACAAAAGTTAGAATAGTGACATGCCTATAGCCCTCTTGGGTGTAATCTTATCTTCCCATAAAGCATCAAACAATGCTTTGTGACAAGTTCTTTGATTGTCATCTACCAATTTCTTGATAATAATAACCAAGTTCTTATTGCTTGATTCTACTTGGCCATTCCCTTGTGGAAAATAATCTAAAGTATGGGATAGTATAATTCTATAATAAAAGTAGAACTGAGTAATCTCATGTGAAGAGAAACAAGTTGCATAATCTATTACAATTTTAAGTGGAACCTCAAATTGGGAGATGATATTTTCCTTAAAAAAATTGCACACTACTTTTGAAGTAGTGTGCTTGTTTGGGATGGCTTCCACCCATTTGGTAAAGTAATCAGTTACCGTGAGGACATAATCATGTCTGGCAATTGAAGATGGGTTAACTACACCAATGAAGTCAATACCCCACTGTTGAAAAGGCTCTTTGATTACTACTGGATTGAGGGGTAATGCGGCTAATGTAGGCTTTCTAATGAACTACTGACACAATTCACATCTACGCACCCATTTGCAGGCATCTTGAAACAACGTAGGCTAATAGTACCTTGCTCGCAAAATTTTAGGCACTGTCACTGGTGTAGAAAAATGTCCTCTCATAGGCTAAATTGTGGAAAGACTCCAAAAGTTTATCTTGTTGTACCTTATTGATGCAATGAAGAAATACCCCATCCAAGATTTTTTATACAAACCATTATCCCACAAAACATAGCTAGCGGCTTTTAGTTTAACATTCTATTTTTTTTGGTAGGAGAGATGAGTAGGACACTCACCATAGGTCAGAAAATGGGCAATGTTAGAATACCACTCATCAATAGTGGAAATGAAGAGGACCATAGGCACATCTTCAATCTCCATTTCTTTATTTTTTGCTTCATTGGGAATATTATTACCAATCAATTGACAAAGACCTTTTCCCCACACAAGTTTGGTAGGTTTGATGTCGAGATCAAACTCCTAAATCTTGGCTATCCAATTACCCCTCTTTGTACCAAACTCTTATTGAGTCAAAATGGACTTCACCATTGTATCAGGAACCAAAACCTCAGTATGTGAATTCAGGATATAAAACTTGAAATGCTTAACTACTTTGATCACCGCATACACATGCTTCTCTATGTTTGAATATTTTAGCTCGTGAGCTTGGAGCAGATAGCTCATGAAGGAAATAGGAGATTCCACACCTTCTTGGTTTTGTTGAACCAAAATAGCTGAGAGTGTATGTTTAGAAGTATAACTATATATTTTGAAGTCTTTGGTGTAGTTTGGACAAACCAAAATTAGTGCGCAAGTGATTGCTTCTTTGATGTCTTTAAATGCTGATTTGCCCTCTGTAGTCCACCTGAAAGTGGCTTTGCCTTTCATCATATTGACAATGTGGAAATTTTTATCAATGAACTCAGGGATGAAATTTCATAGAAAATTCACTTTTTCAAAGAAAGAGTGAACCACAATTTTATTGGTAGGTAGAGTAAGCTCTTGGATGGACTTGATTCTTTCTGGGTCAATTTGTATACCTTCTTGGGACATAATATGTATGAGAAGTTTCCCTTCTATCACCCCAAAAATAGATTTTTTGGGATTTAGAGAAATACCATTCTAACGTCAGTGTTCTAGTACTCATTGTAAATGGTGGACATGGTTAGAATGATGCTTTGAAAATACTATTAAATCATCTAGGTATACTACAATGAACTCACCCATTTCATCCTTGAAAGTAAGGTCCATCACTCTCTGAAATGTGGTTCCTACTTTATTAGACCAAAATACATTCTTCAATAAGTGAAGGTGCCCCAAGGTGTGGTGAAGGCAGTCTTATGATGATCTACTTTTCCTACTTCAACCTGATTATACCCTGAGAAACTGTCTAGCATCGATAACATCTCTGAACCTATCACCATCTACAAAAATTGATCCATGATAGGGAGAGGGTAGTTATCTTTTAAAGATGATTGATTCAAGTTCCTAAAATCCATGCAGATTCAAATTTTACCATTCTTCTTTCTCACAGGCACTATATTGGCAATCCATGTGGAGTGATGGATTGGGAAAATTATCCTGGCATCAAGCATTTTTGTATCTTAGATAAAATGGTACCTGATATTTTTAGATTATATCGCCTAGACTTTTAACTATAAGGCACTGAGTTAGCCTTAGGAGGAATGTCATGGCAGATTTCATCATGCTTGAGTGATTTCAGGTCATCATAGGAGTATGCTAAGACATCTATTTATTGGTGGAGTAGAGTAGTGAACTTGAATTTCTCTTTGGGAGTGCAACATTTTTCAATGTTCACCATCTTAGGATCTCCCTTGGTTCTCAGATTTACTTGATCAAACTCTTGAGAGGATCTTTAATCCATTCACTGTTGTTTGATGAATCTATCATGGTTATCAAATAGTTTCTCTAGGGAAACTAGGCCTTTGAGAATCTTATTCCCTTTAAGTTATAGGAACTCCTCACTTGCATCTATATTCGAGTTAAAAATTGGCTCACATTTTTTAGGTTTACTGCCTTTAAGATGTAGCCATTCAAAGCTATCCTTTTACTCCAAGAAGGCAATGATTTGATTGTCATTGTTGAATACTTGCTAATGACTGGCATTATCAGGTACACTTGGTTAAAAGACCAGTTCAATAGTGTACTTATTTCTTTTAAAGTCTAGGTGGGAAACCAAGAGAGTAGCCAAAATAGCCAATGCATTAGCTTGGTCATTGAATTCTCTCAGAATGGTAGAGATGTTGAAAGCATCAAAGTTTTCAATTTGGTCCCAGACTAGATTGCGATAGTGGCAAAATCTTTCATTCTTGGTTTGATAAAGGTTTCTTACCTGACAAACCACCAATTTGGCATCCCCTTTAGCATGAAGGAGCTTGATGCCTTTTTCTCTAGTAGCCTGAAATCCAAGCAACAAGGATTCATACTTAGCTATTTTGTTGGTGTTGTTTTGAACTAAAACTTGTAGGATGAAGGATTAATATCTCCTTGAGGAGATACCAACACAACCCTAGCTCCTGAACTAGTAGAAGAGCAGCTGCCATCAAATTATAGATTCCATACCTCACTAGACACCACTTTTTTTTAAAAACTCCTTCATTTGGAGGAAAAGATTATTCCATACTTTCATTTTGATTCACCAATTCTCCTATTATTTTAGTTGAATATATTTCCAAGTTGTTACTTATAAGAGCTTCATCAGATGCCTCATGAACTTTGTCTATAGATAGGAAGTATTTACCCATGCCTGAAGACTCAAATTAAATTTGAACTTTTGATGCTGATGATTGGGTGACTACATATGTTGCCTCTTTTTTAAGAATCAGTCTCTTGATAATACCTTTGATTGGGATCCTTTCCTTATACAAGTCTATTCTTAGCTCACCACCAACATCCTTGCAAAAATTCCACCCAAGAAGGATGCTGTAAGAGGCCAGAATATCGACCACCAGAACTATCATTTTTATCCTCTTTTTTGGAAAAGCTACGAACACAAATTGAGAATCTTTTATTTGACCAAGGAGTGGGAATTTCTTATTTTCTATAGAAAAACACCTCCCAAAAATTTTAGTCAAAGTTAGACCAAGAGAATCTGCCATCTTGATAGGCGTAACATTATCAAAAGCTCTAGAGTCTATTATGCAATTACTCAATTTATAACCATTTATCAACAGGGAAATATAAAAAGTTTCTATTTTTCTAGGAGCAATAGGAGGAGTCACAACAAGATTATTTTGGGTGGATTTATCCTTAGAGGAATCACGAGTTGTCTTTGAATAATCTTGTCTTATGAAAATGGCTTTATTTTTACATATTCTGCCAACCTATCAAACTGTTCAGGATTGGCTCACAAATATTCAATCTCAGTCATTTGAATCTTAGTATTTTTGGCATGATCAATTATATAAAATAATTGAAATGAATTTGACATAGAGAAAGAGGGCACATCATCTTGATTTTTAGTGGGTGTGGCACTGGTGTAAGAAATAAAGGTGAAAGATATGGGATGGTTTGAGGTACTTACTTTTTTGTTAGTTACCTGATCTTTTGGTTGGAAAGGCAATGGAGTCCCTCATTTAGCGATGGAGACCACTAGCTGAGGTTCTTATCCTACTTTTCCTTTGTTAGTTTGTGGAGTAGACTAGTTTTGAGATATGGTAAAAATAGCATAGGATCCATCAAACACTTCCCCTTTACTTCCATCTTCATTCTGATAATCCAAAAAACTGATATTAGAGTTGCCAGCTAATTCTCCTTCTTATTATTCAAAGAGATTAACATCATCTTGTTCATCCAACTTGGGTTGGAGTGAGAAATCATGTTCAGCCTCCAAATAACCAACTGCTAAATTAGTAGGTGCTGCTTCAATGGCAAGTTTCCCATGTGAGGGAGGCAGGCAATTTAGTTGCCCTTGGTTTCGAGTAGCATTGCCCTGATATTACTGATTCTAAAATGTTCTTCTTGGCATATATTGATAAGTGGGAGTAGGCATACCTTGAGCCATTTGTCTTTTCAAAGCTATCAGTTCATTTGTCAAATTTTGCACCATAGGATCTGTGGTGCTAGTAGAAGGACTTTCAGCAGATGAAGAAAATCTATTTTTACTAGAGTCTTTTTTGATCTTACCTACCAAGATAAGATCATCCTCAATCTTAGTAGCCAAATTTTGAGCCATATCGAGATTGATAGGGCTAGCCTACCTCAATAGAAAACTTACTTTAGGAAGTTGTGAGTTGATGAAAAAACACTTGAGATTCTCTAGTGTGGGCTGAGCAATGGTAGGAATCTAGTTCCTTAACTTATTGATTTTTGTTATGAAATCCCTCATGGGCTCATGGGGTTCCTTATTCATCTATGTAAGCTAAGCCAACAAGGCATGTGCATTTTTTACAAGTTTAAACTTAGCTTCAAACTTGGATTTGAGTGTATTCCAGTCAGTTATAGTTTGAGCTTGAAGGTGGTAAAACCAATCTGTGGTAGCACCTTGCAGAGTTTCTACAAAAAATCTCACTATTACATCTTCAAATTCCACACCTATTACGCCGCATGCTATAGAGAAGGCAATAATATGCTCATCAGGGTGAACCTTCCCATCACCAAAGAATTTGGGAAAATTCTTTCTAGAACTATGAGGTAGTTTGTGTAAAGGTGGGGTCAGATTAAGAGGGCTTAAAGAATTTCCCCATGGACCTTGGGCCATTATGATAGTATGGTTAAATGGTGGGATAACAAACCTTGGTGGAGTCAATAAAGATAAAGCCTTACTAGTATTGATAATAGAAGCTTCACCAGATATGGGAGATTTGGCATTGGTAGGAGGGAAACTTCTAGTTCACTGAAGGTGAGATGATGGATAAGAAATTTCAAAATTAGTTTGTCATACCAGCTCAAATACAGGATCAATAGTACCTTGACCTCTTTGGCCTCATGTGTACGGTGGATCTGCCAAAGTGTAAAATGAAAAAGGAACTAGAGTTGCTTCAAATTAAATCTTGAGGCTTCAAAATTCACATTCATAGTCCCTAGTGGAGTTGCCAAAAGCTATTGTGTGAATATTTTGTCGTCAACTATCTGATGACAAAATGGGTATATCAACCATATTACAAGGAGATTTATGCTACAAAAAGTGTAGGTTTACCACATCTTAATGAGATAAATCTCTCTTCTCATCAAGGGGAAGTTCCCTATGAATCACTTATATGATATATATGTATATAAATAAATATAAAATAATACTCAGGGTAGTATAACATCATCCATCTCTCTTTTTTCAGAGATGATGTTCACAAAATAAAAAAGAGAGGTCCCAGTTGATGGCTGAAAGCATTCCTATTTTTTCAGAAATGGTATCTATCACATAGAAAAAAATTTCCTAGAGTAGTAACAAGGTCTACAAGGAAACCCATGAAATCATAGTCTTTTATTTCCTCCCTCACTGATCAGTAGCACACGTAACAGTAAAGTGAAATAAAGCCCAAAGTCTTCACCTAAAACTACAATAGATAAAAGGGGTCACCAAGATAAAAACAACTCAAAGTATTTATTTTATCCTCTAGAATAATCTTTAGATAATTTTGATACACACACTTTGCTTATTAAATCAAATAGATGAGAGATTATTAGGAAAGAGAACATCAAAACTATTTCCTAAGTAACACAAATTACTTCAACACAAAGTTTGGAATTAACCTGTTTCTCATTCATTTGACAAAATATGATTTACAAATTGAATACAAAGTATCAAGAAGTGTCTCAATTTTGATAGAGTTTTTGCTCTCAATTATCCAGAGATACCTTTTTAAAAAAGAGGTTCCCTCTATATATAGGGAAAAACCTTCAAAATTGAAAAAAGATTAAAATATTGAAAACCTAGTCAAAGATGAGTCAGCATTGACTTTGGGACATTTTCTAGATTTTTTACATGTAATTACATATTAAAAAAGTGCATGTAATTTTACATGAGCAAATGTCCCAAATCGATTACAATGTACACAAGAAGAAAGAAGAAGAGAGAATGGAAGAATAATTCAACTCTTGCCATCAAAATTCTTCAGATGAGCATCATACATGGTGATAGATGATTAAATTCCTATACTGTCTGGCACAATGGTATTCTTGAAGATTACTTTAGATCTGATTGTAGCATCTTTCAATGTTATGATTGCTTTGGCATGACTGGTTAACCTGGTTCTTATATTATCTAGAGTTAACTAAGTATCTAAAATGTTATCCACACAAGTCTTTGAAAAATATTTCTCTTCAAAATCCCTTTAGATCATACCTTCGAATTCCTGAATCATCTCCTCTGCTGAAAGAAATTGATTATCTCTAGAGGTGAGTCCACAAGGCAATTCCTCCAATCTGTTCAATAGGCCGGTGTCACTTTTCTCACTGGCATCTTTGGAAGACTCGAGATCTTTGATTAGCTCTTTAAGTACCTAGATTCTGTATATTAGTGATTCTTTGATTTTAACATAAGAATATTTGTTGGCAATGACACCGATCGACACTAAGGTGCATTTCTTCAAAGCTTTCATCTCTACCCGCTTGCTAAGATATTTATTTATACTATCAATATCTTGAGAAATAAGAGAGATGAGGTCTTCTAAATCTATCCTTATTTTCTTCATTTTCTCTGTCTTCTCAGTAACCTTTGTAAGCAAGGAAATTCCTTGTGTATACATATTTTCTATATAATCTTCAAGTAATTTCCCTTTCATGTAGGTCTTCTCTGTGTTCTCAATAACAAGATCATCTATGGAAAAGGATTTTGGGGTCACCACTTTAGGAGAAAAAGTGAATCCCCTGACTAATGTGGTCAATTATTCTACCTTTGCCTTGTAATAATCTTTCATCTCTTTCTCCCTGTCAAATTTTTGGACCATGATATCCATTGCAGACTATAGGTCACTCTTCACACCCTCATGAGTTACTTTCCCTAACTCAACATGAGAAATGAATTAGCTGCTCATGTCAAAATTCTCTAGGGTTGCATCCTGTGGAGGTTTGGCTATCTCTAGAAATTTGTGCCCCTTTTCCTCAACCATTTTTGAAAGCATCCTTGGCTTCTTGGGGGTCTTAGCTTTCACTAGCACTATTTTTCCAAAATCAAAATCATCTGCATTGATGGTTTGCTTCTTCCTTTTGGGTGTGAAAGTTGATAACCAAGGTGGGAAAGTAGAAGCACTTACTATAGTAATAGTCCCTACAGATGGTGTTACTGGGGTAACATCTGCACTACTAGTGGGAACAATGGGCGTAGTGGGTGTAGCAAGTGAAACTGTATTGGCCACTGGCTAGTCGATGGTATAACTATCTTTGATATTGAAAGAAGGAGATGAGAGACTGGGGATAGATCCTGATGATGGAAGAATATCTCTAGAAGTGCCTTGAGGGTCACCAAAAATAAATCTAGAAGGAGAGGCAGCTCCAGAATAAGGAATTCTGATGGGAGAAAGAGGTGAAGGAGCTGCCACAGGGGATTGGGGTGGAGAAGAAGAAACCCCTGCAAGTGGTTGTGCCCCTTCTTGGGGAGATAGAGTTTTGGTTCCCTATTTCTCTAAAGGCTTGTCATCTATCTCCATTCATTCCACCACCTGTTCTTGGGTGCTTTGTTATCCAACCCTCATAGCTGTTGATTCTGTCTCCTTCTCAACAACCTTTGATTTCTTTGACACAAAGATGATTCTAAGCTTGTGAGGTCTAGAAGGAGAAGGAACATCATCTTTATTCTTAGTCCTATTATCTGCTCTCTTCCTTATTTCCTCTTGAAATTTAGTTTTTGATCCTATGATGAATTTCTTTAATTTGATTCTTTTGGTCGCTAGCCAATCATTGGTGTTAGCCAATATTGGTTCAAATCTCATACTTAATGAAGTCAACTCCTTTTGGGACCATTGAATTGGAGGAAGAGGAGATTTAGTGACTTTTTTATCTACGTATCTAATTTTAATTATATTTTTATCATCAACTATATTTGGGGGAATATTTGCAAGCCCTAGATATTTGATTTGCTCCAAAGATAGTCTTTTGAAGTCTATTTTTTTGATTTCTTCCACTATTCTCAAGTATATCTAGATGTCTTCAATAATGGGCTCATGAAACTAAGTCTTTCTTCTAATCGTATCCTTGACACCCCTATAGTCAAAATTAGGCCTTCTTTTGAACTGCTTCATGGTGACAAGTTGCATTTCTATCTCCATTACCCTTACTTTGGTGACAGTCAAAACTGAGTATCTACCAATTTCTATTGGGAACCTAAAACATGGCTTCTTAAGTTACATTTGCTTAGTGTGCACAATAATAATTTGTCTACACAACTCTATTAGGACTAATTTGTCAAAAGGAAATCTAAGGAGCATGTAGGGATAGCCTTGGAAAAAGTCAACCCATAGATAGCAAAAGGTGGGGAATTGTAAAAACATGTAGCCAAAATCATTGATGACAGTCCAAGATTTAATTAATACCCTCTTATGCTCTAGATGAGGATAAAAAAGGCATAAAAATACCATGAAGAAGACATCATTTACCCTCCTAAAGTGATAGATTGATCCTTTTAGTGTTAGTTGAGGGTAATATGAATAAACATGGGTGTTTCTTTTATCTCCATCTATTGTCAAACCTAGAAAGGTTCACATTAAAGCCACAATGTATACTAAACACAAATTCATATAGAACTTCAAAGTAGTAGACACCTTTGTCAATTGCTCATGAAGAGCGTTACTGATCTGCTCACCCCAAAAGATGACTTGTTTCCCTTGTATAATTATCTTAATAAAGGGATACATCCATTTTTTGAATTGGGAAGAAGATGGTAGACCTCGTACTCTACTGAGAAGAGTAATTAAGTCACTAACTTCCTCTATAAAATCACTTCTCAAAAAATTCCATAGCCATCTAGACAAGTTGGCTCTGGGAGTCTTGAGCCATCTGTTGTTCGTCACCTTTTTTTGCCTTCTCAGGATCTTTGTCATATTCTTTCTGTGCCTTAATGAGGTCAATTTTCAAAACTTCGGTAGCAGGAGGGCACATAAAAACTTTATTGATAATTTTGGGGTCTAGTCAAATTATTACATTGCCACTGGCATCTGACACTGTCATGGTCTCTCTATTATAGAACTGGGCACACTGGAGGATGAACTTTGTGTGATGTACCACCATAGGGAAAGAAGAGACTAGATGGATGTTGCTTTCAATTATTCTTTTCATCTTTGAGCTCAAGTTTGTCGCCTTGGTTCTCTCCATGAACTCGACCATGTCTACATGGCCAATCTCTATATCTCTAATGTCGATGACATTAGAAGAGACCAAGGTGATTGGGAAAACACCTTAATACTAGTACTTCATGGCCTTTGACTTCTTTGAAGAAGCTTCAGTCATCAGGATGAGCCTTTGTTGAGAGCACGTTGATGAAGGAGGATCTTTAGGGGAAACTCTGATAAGAATCATGATCATGAAATTAGGGAAAGATTGGCAATTTTAGAGAATTTTCACGTTGGGTGATCATGACCAAGGAAGGGAACTTGAAAGGGATGAGGTGCGAGTAGGTTGGAAAGTGAGAGGAAAATGGGGAGCAGGTGCGAAAAATGGAAGGAATGAAAATTCTCCAGAGTTAGAAAAAAAATAGAGAAAAAGTATGTAAGGGTGGAAAAATTTGCCACCATGGCATGTGGGATGGGTCTGCATGCATAGGCATAAAAATTTGCCACCCCTACATGCTAAGGTGAGAAAAATGCATCGACAGAAATATTCACTGCAGATGCATGATAAGATGAGAAAAATGCATCGGTGGAAAAAAATTTTGCTGATGCATATAAGGGAAAAATAAAGTGTAAGGGTGAAAAAATTTTCCACCCTTGCACTTGTGAAAATTAGGTGTAATAGCGGTGATTTTCACCAACCTTACACCATAGTTAGGTCGAGTTGCATCAGTGGCAAAATTTGCCACCAGTGCATGAGATGAAACACAGTGTTAGGGTGGTGAAAATTTCCACCCTTACATGGGTAGAAAGACAGATAGGAAAATGGAGGGTGGCAAAATTTGCTACCCTAACACTGAGGAAAAGAAAGAAAAGCTGAATGGGGAGGAAGGGAAGAGGAGGAAAGAAGCATGGCAGAAGGAGAAAAGTGCCTTAACAGGAGGAAGGGAAGAGGAGAAAAAAACACTAAAAAAAACCTAACAAAGGGGAGAGATAAAACCTAAAAAGAGGAAAGAACATGAAATAAAATGTAAAAATAAATACCTACCTAGAAAATAATGCACGACGAGAGATTGAATCTGATGAAATACGCTTCTTCTCACTTACTAGATCATCTAGAGGCAGAGGGCAGGAGGAGGATTGGAAGAAATGAATAAAAAAGAATCAAAAAGAGATTAAATGGGGTGAAAATCACTACCAACCACTCGACATGTGTAGCCATAAATGTTGTGCATGAAAAATGAGGTAGTGTAGGGGCAGCAAAAATTGCCACTCATACACTGAAGTTTAAAGATATGCAGGGGCAGCAAAATTCACCACTCCTGCATGGTAAAGAAGGAAAATGTAGGGGGTGGTAAATTTTTCCACTCTTGAATTTTAGATTCAAGCATGGTGAAAAATTCTACCTTTGCATGGAAAAGATAAAAGATGCATTGAAGGCAAAATTTTCTGCCTTTGCATGAAAATGCAAGAAAAAGACTAACTCTGGGAAATAGGAAATTTTTCCCCTAGTCACATTGAGACTATAATGAATTTCACATTTTAGGAAAAACATAATAAAGAGACGTTACAAACTTTGAATGATGTCAGTTGAGCAAACATGAGAACAAGAAAAACTCATCTCAAAAAATAAACATAGAGAGAAAAATGTGAAACAGACAAATTTCGTAGGGGTTGTTCCAAAAATGAGCTGAGCTGATTTTGGAAACAACACACCTTACACATTATTTCTCTACACATCAAATTTCACTTCATATATGTGTAGGATGATTAAAAATTATTGTTCGCTCACCAAAAATTCACTACCATGTGGCATGCAAAGTGAAACACTCAAAACCTACCCCGTGTAATATAATTCACTCCACATGCCATTTATTTGTTCCAGTAGATACATAGTCAAGGAAGATGATGTGATATCACAAATAATCTCCTAACAACCATTGTAAATTGTAATTGTCATTGTATATTCATACACGTGCATATATGTGTGTATATATACATACATGTATGTATGTATGTATATATGTATGTATGTAATATATATTGTGAATTATGTGTATATGATAGACTAAGAGATCATCCATAGACTAGAATGAGAGAATTGGCATTTTATCCAAAACTCAAACACATGTATTTTATTATTTTATAATAGTCTATGAAATCACAAAGGAAGAATTTCCATTTTGATCTAAGATATATCACTCTTAGACATAAAAAATCATTGTAAAATATATTGCTTTCCATATTTTACATACTAAATAGAAGTCATATGATTTAATATCATTCTTACTCTAATATTTAATTTATTTGGATAGATTAGTATATATTATACTTATTTTTTATTTTAAAATTCATCACTTATTTAAGTGTAGCTTTATCCACTACATAATCAATCTTGCACACTTCCATGTTGATAATATAGTCAATGGTGTCTACAACAGATTGTGATACACTTGCATGTAAGATTGGATTTCTCTAAACTATCTTATAGCTTTAAAAGGTCACTTTATCATCATATTTAGGATAATTAATTTGCTTATCATAGTATATGTGCCCCCTCTTAGAGAAAAATTAAAGTTCTTTCTTTGATGGCATTGATTGTTATTTTATAATTATTTTTCATATTTTATTCTATAGGAATCATTTTGTCTGAGCAACTTATTTCATGGCTCTTTTAACACAATTTTTTTATTGAATTACCTTCCTAATAAATGTTATTGTATATTAGAGAATACACTATTGTATTTTATAAAATTCAATTGTAATTATATGTTTCATAGATAAAGCTCATGCCATGCACATTTTGTTACCCATAACTTATTTATATCCTAAAAAAATGAACTATATATTTTGATCTAATATCCCTAAAATATAGATATGCATTCCTATTATAGTACTCTTTATTTTCTATATAATAAGTTAGAGGGTATGGCTAAAGGTTGATCCTTTTAGTCCATTATAGAATACATTTTATTCCATTGTAATATATTCTTCATCTAAGAATTTCCATTGGTCCTCGTACACATATGATATTGATATATTAGTATTCATTCTACCTAAAAATATATGTGTTTACTACTTTAATTATTTTCATGCATGCACATGAAATAATGGGTGATAGTCTTAAGGATACTCATTTACATATCCTAGAGCCTATATCATATCCAAAAAATATATCCCTTTTCACTTTTCTATCTTGGCCTTGGAGATTTCCTAAGCTTCACTTCATTACATGGATGATTTCCATCTTGGGAAATCATCTCTTCAACTTTTTGGGTTTTCTTTCAAAGTTTCATAAGAGGCATCATGTTGGTTTTTCATTTTTAGTCTCATTGGATATTTTTCCATTCCTTGGATCTCTCTCTCTCTCTATATATATATATGTGTGTGTGTGTGTGTGTGTGTGTGTGTGTGTGTGTGTGTGTGTGTGTGTGTGTGTGTGTGTGTGTGTGTGTGTGTATGTATATATATATATATATATATATATATATATATATATGTATGTATATATATATATATATATATATATATATGTATGTATGTATGTATATATATTGCATGTTGAATTTTAATTTTTAGGTATCATCATTATTTTTTTCTAATTTTCATAAAAATCATGAAAACTTTAAAAGTTAAGAAAAATTAAAAAGGGGTTGTAATTTCATTTTTATAGATTTTTTATTTTTTTTATTTTAGGATTGACTCTAGCCTCCCCAAACCTTTGTAAATATCCTTATACATTTCCTCTTCTCCACGACCTGACACCCTAAGAAATTATTATTTATATTTCCACCACCATCTACTCCTTTTGAATCACTAAGAGTTTTGATATTTTCTAACCTCATTAATCAAGAAACTTACTACAATGGATATTTGGACCAATTTTCTTGGAATTTATAGCCACCTTTTGTTAATCTAACTAGTTATATAAGACTAGATAACACTTGATTTGAACTTTGTATGGATAATGTGAATGTTCATAAAAATTTAGGATTCCATTTGGAAAATTCTATGAAACTAAAACCCACTAATTTTGGATTCATTTGAGATTTTTCTATAGACTACCCATTGTTAACTATCTTTTGTAGCCAAAGTCTTTTGATAATAGCAATGATTAACTCTCTTTGAAAACCCAAGTTTTTAAAATCTAGTAGCTTATAACTATCCTTGAGAAACCAAAGTTTTTTTTTGAATATAATGGTTGCTAACTCTCTTTGTGAAACTAAATGTTTATTAAATATAATATTATCTAAGTATATTTGAATAACCAAAACATATTATATGCTAGCAATCACTAAATTCTTGTTAGTAGCCATGTTTCAGAATCTAAGATCTACTAATTATATTTGAGATACACTAGTTATCATTAAATCTATCTTTAACAACCCTATTTTGGAGATTAGAAACATTCAACTGTATTTAAGATGTCTCATTTTTAATCTAATATCCACTAACTCTCCAGAATCTCCTAGCCTAATATGGTCAATTTATTTATACCAACAACATTTCAACTAAATATTTTTTATTTTATTATTTTAGATAATATATTATATGTTTAAATTTTTTTATGTGAATTAAAAAACACGTGTGTGTGTGTGTATTACGAATTATTTTTTTATTTTTATCTAGATAAAAATATAGTAGTGTAGTCTCTTCATAGTTTTAAGCCATATAATGAAATTTAGATAGTTATATTATTTTTCTCTCTTTGTAAGGATTATACAAAAGTTTTTAGATACCTCACATAGATGTACACATGGAACATCATTTTATTGGGACACTTATTGTGGATGATTTTACTTGAGCTTTTCAGTTTGTTCTTGACAAGGCCCATTGATAAGAGGCTTCCTTCTCCACATGACTTGATTACATAATATATATTTCTTATTTTTTTAATGTTTTAGTTTATTTCCAACATAATATAGTTTAAGAGAGTTTATTTTTATCAATACCATGTCCATATTGACTTACTAGTTACATCAGTTTAACACTCACATATTTGGGTAGGATAAAATAACATCCATAAGAACCTTAGTTATGTTTATTATTAATTGACATATATATATAATAGAGTCTATGAATTTATATTTTTCCACACCCATTTTTATACACTATAACATTATATTTGTTTTAGGAATGGATTGATAAGTATACTCTTCAACTTAATTATTCTCATAATCATTAAAATCTTGTACTTTTTTATTAGATAGGTTAACAAAATAGGTTGACAGGTCATATACCCTTAGAAAATAAAGTAGAAGATAATCATGATATAATAGTAGAACAAAATAGAATAACACCTAATACCTGATGGGATAGACCACCTTCATCCTAAAAGACATCAAAATTCAACAAAAAACCCACAACAGACCAAAAGGTTAAACCAAACAAGATCAACTATTTTGACTCAGAGTAATAAACCAGTTTTTTGGTTTCAATGCTATCCACTTTATTACTCTTGCCTCTGGTATAGTTCCCAATAACTTGTTATTTATCCTCATCTAGATTTTTAAAATTCATACCAATAAGTTTATGTTCATCCCTCCCCTACTTAATCACCTTAAAGTTCTCCTCCAGACATTTTTAATTTTCAAATTCATCAATTTTTTTTGAACATAACAGTTTCTAGATGGCCACCTTAATGTGTAGCTTTTCAAGGGACTGCTCAATGTCTTCCATAATCTTGGGATTCAGGAAGACCTAACCCATAATAATAATTAGGGTCACAAATATAGTAACCCCCATGTCATTACCTCCCTTTTTAGCTCTTATTATGTAAAAACTTATCCAATACCTTCATTCTACTCTCTACCATTCCCAACTTTCTTGGAATCTTATTTCATGAAAAATTCCTCTTCTCTACCTGAGTCTTCTTGTTCACTGGTAATATTAATTTCTTCCATCACAAATTTTGACCATAAGGGTTCCCCCTTTTTTACAATCAATAGAATAAATACTTGGTTTATAAGATCCACCAATGGATTATTCTTAAAATTCAATACCAAGGCTTTTAAAGATTTAATAAGGAATAAAGGGAGACTGATAGTGTGACCCCTAAAGTGGTTAAGCAAAATAAAGTGGTGTGAAAATATTACCATATGTTTCCATTTCAAAGTGATTTAGCACATGATCTATAAGCATATATCTGGCCACTTTCTCAATGAGTCTACCCTCATAAACCCTTTCAGTGACAAAATATTCAACTTATTCTTTTTCTTTCTATTAGAGATGTTGAAAATATCTTTAATTTTTTTTTCCTTGAAGGCTTTAACCCCTGAGTAGTCCATCCCTATAATATCCCCAATAATCTCTTCATGTACATAAATATTATATTTTTTAGGATGCATATCATATTTTTTCCTCAATCACTTAATCTAGGTTTATATTAAGGATGGTGTTGATTATGTTCCTAAACATGCCAATTTTCTTCTTAACAAATTTATAAGATCTCTCTTTAACTAAGATCACTTAGGCTAATGTAAGTACATATTAAGTGGGACTGCTAGTGTATATTAAAACACACATTATTACATTTTACAATATGCAATTGTAATATATGTTTTATGGATAAATAATAGGTTATGATATACATGAATCCCAATAGGTTATGTAGAGGAAAAATTGCAACTTATGTAACTAGATAGATCTATCTAAAAAGACTTTTAGAATTGTATGACATGCATTGGAATATAAATAAGATGTAAAAATTATTTAATATTCCAATACATAGATAAAATTAGAATAGTGATTATTATATTTAATTGAAATAGTATGGGTATATAATGTATGACTACATTACATAGAAATAATGAGACTGAGAATCCCAAAAAAAAATGGGTCACACTTCCTTTTTGATTTGTACAGACTACATATGACTAAAAGTATTGGAAATACAAGTTCATATGATTAAATAAGGGGATACACATTATAAATTATTTTCATAGTTTTTGAAATATGTTATAATTTTTAACATATTTTAGATGATATAAGTATGTTAACATGTGTGAGAGACAACCACGTGATACAAGATACCCATGCCATGCAAGTATTAAGGATCTATGATGGTTCATGGTGAATGTTAGCCTACTATACTATCCAAAAAAATTATTCTCTCTCTTTATATTATATAATTTATAATATAAATAATTAAAATAAGTCTATTATATAATATAATGGTTATAAAATACATGGTTACAAGAACAATATATGTTATGCCTAAGTGGAAATTAGAATTATTATAGGTTGTGGAGTTTGAAATTAAAATAAAAAGGTATGATACAGTGCTCAATACACTAGTATATTCTTTGACATGTTGGAAAATGTTATTTAATGGTGTGATATTTATAATTTTCATCTAAAATGGTGCAACATGGAATATATTGTCCATATGGTAATTAAGTCGTGTAATTAGTTTTATTTTGCATAAGTTGCATGAGTGGTGTACATTTACATAGTGATACAAAAAATTCCATGGAAACATGTGATCATGCATGGAATAAATTGTTTTTATACAAAAAACTTGTAAAAGTGTATAAATTCTCTATGAGTGCCTCAAAAATTACATATAAGTTTGTAGGATGTGAAACCATGTGCAACATTGTGTATTCTATACAATATTTAAATAGTTATTTATTCAAACTAAAGGTGTGCCAATCAAGCTAAGGAATGCATGTTATATGGAATCATAATGCTAAAATAATTAAATTAAGGTTAATGTAAAACTCAATCAATATAAGTCATGATTTTTATGAGCTACCTTTGGGTAAGATAATAGTGTGAAGTGTTGAATAAGGAATTTTAACTAACATGTTTTTGAATTGAGGTAAACCTTTTGGATCGCACAAAGTAGACTGAATTATAATAGTTATATGATTTTTTCATGGAACATAGGGTTATTTTGCTTTAGTACATAGTTCTATGATATGATACCAAGTGTTTTGAAGGTACTATAAGATGATTTCAAGGTTCTATGTAATACTATGTAGTAGATGATATATTTTCAAGTATTTATTATTTTATATTGATCTGGGAAGTCTTTAGATCATGTAGTGCTAATGAGAATAATATTTGCATGACAAATAAAAATAAAATTACCACAATGGAAAGGTATTATTTAGTGAATATTATCATAATTGGATAATTTTTCACCCCTTATAGAGAAATGGTCACCATTTTTTTCACTTGTTAAATTTTGAGGCCTAGTGTTAAAGAAATCATCCAAATTAAAGAATGTAGTGGTGTGTTGATGTTGAATCCAATCCCTAAGAAGGAATGTCTAATTTTGTATCCCTAAAAAGAGATGTACATTTACATTTCATTCAAATATTTTGAATAGTGTGATATACCAACTATACTACATGTGTTTAAGAGTGTATTTTTTCTCATGATGGCCTATTGTAAAACCTATTGTGTACATATATGAATGTAGAAGGATGTATTTGTTATCCTTATAATCAAAAATTGATAATTTGAGTGTATTTATACCCATGATTCCAAAAATATGGATGTGTGAATCATACATTTATGAAAAATTAGTTTTTTTATGAATCATATTTATTTTAGATGGATTTGCTTAAAAACATATAAAAATCAGAATTAATATACCAATGAAGTAATAGAATAGATTTTGGGGTAGAAAAAGTATAATAGAATTAAGTTGATACCAATTATATATGGTGATAAACATGAGATTGATGTTAATTCTTAGGGATATATATTATAGGAGTGAAGTATAAATATTTTGTGTTCCATACCTGTGAGAAGAAATATGAAGCTTCATGTGCAAGTGTAAGACATGTTTCTACAAAATAAGTTGAATTTAAAATAGTATATAAATGTATATATGTTGGTACATGAATCCCTATGGAAATAAGGTAGATTATACAAATATCAATTTATCATCATATGTATAACATGAAGTGTCATTATACAACACATTACTGATGTGGAATGCTTTGTGATTTTAAGAACATTTTAGTGAGGAGGAAAAATTTCACCAACTATTAAGGTACAACCTCCTACACTTTATCTTTAGTGAATATGTAGTTTTTTTTGAAATGCTTTTTGAGAAAAAACAAGTGGATTTGGAATGGATCCTTCTTCCAAAAAAATCATAAGGATGAATATCCAAAAATTATTAATTTATATACTATTATGTTGGCAATAACCACATGTAATTGGAGTGTGCCTTATGTGCCTTAATTTAGAACATGTTTGTGAATATCACAATTGATTCATGTGTGTTATTCACACTATGGATACATATGTTATTTTCAAGAAATATGCCATGTTTAGAACTACTATTATATAGGTTTACAATAGTATTCATGTTAATGTGCCTAATAATGCATTTACATATATTTTTTACTGATAAGCTTGCACCTATGGAAATAGCTAGTGTGCATATAATTATTGGGATGCTCACACATTTTATTTAGTTATCTTAAGGATATGTTTGTCTTGTGTATAATTATAAACACTTGATCCAATTTACACATATATTGATGGAATCATCATTAGTGCTTGATTATGAGGAGAAGTGTATGAAACATTACTTGTTTGTATTAAAACTAGTGTGACCAAGGCCAATGTGACATTATCTCATCTTTTTCTATACATTATTGAATATGTATTGACCATATTTTTATAGGAATTAGACTTAAAGTTCATTTTATTTCATATTTTATAACCAATGCCTTTGGTTTGATTCTCAAAAACACCAAATAAAATTAATGAATAAGACTATAGTTAATGGCATGGACTTAAAATGTTATCATCCATCATTTTATATGCCTTAGATGTCAAAATTGGGCATGTTGGTCCACTAAAAATTGAAGGATTGGGTGATTGGGACCACACATAATTGACTTCAAGATTCAAAATTTATTTTTAATTTATAAAAAAATAATATTGTCTATTATAAATGATTGAAGACATCTATCCTCAAATTAACCAAGACCTTCAAGGATAAGATAATATATATTAATGATACACATCATGAGTTATGTTATTCTAGTACAAAAAGATTATTTTTCTCCTTAGAGTGAGATCATCTTGAAATTATTGATTTTATTGTAAACGTTGGATCCCATAACTTAAGTGTTTATTATCTCTCTCTCTCTCTCTCTCTCTCACACACACACACACACACACACACACACACACACACACACACATGTATGAATGTATGTATTTATGTATTATAGATGTAGATGTGTGTGTGTAATGGATACATCAATTTGGGGCTTATTTTCCTTTCTAATTACTTTTACCATGAATTTAACATAAAATATGAGAACACACCTTTGATGCCATTTATAACATATATAAAAAACTAAGGGATAAATAGTATATTAAGATTGTATATTTGATACTAATGTAGACACTAAAATTATGTCACACACAAGTGTGTATCTCCCTATGTCGAAACCCTTTTAGCCCATTTTTCAATAATAACAATTAACCTCCCTAACCCATGTTTTTACCCCTCACACATTTAATTAATTTAAAAATAATTAATTAAGTTAATTAAAAACCAATTTTTCCACCTTGCCTAGCCACCTCACCCTATGACAAATTATCACCTAATGAGTCACCTCAAGACCTAGTACTCTCATCCTAACTACCCAAGAATTATTCTCACTTCCAAACTAAATTCCTAATCAAATACCTTCTCCTTAACCTCTTATTTTTACCATTTTGTAATGGGTGCCACACTTGGCATGAAGAAAAACAATAAATAAGCCAAAAATAGTAAGGTTTACCTATTCTAGGGTTGTCAACATCGATCAACCCATGACTGACATTGATGGGATCACTGATGTCAGTGATATAAGCCAAACTCTAGCATAAATTTTAGGCTAGTATAAATCAATAAAATTCATTCTTACTTTCATTTAAGCTCTTGGCATTCAAATTTTGACATCCTATCTTACTACCATCTTGCGTAAGTCAATCATGATCAAGAACTGAGCTCTTGAAGACCAATAACACTAGCTTTTTCTATCTATTCAGGCATTTAGGGTCAGACTACCTAATGGGGACCATCAATATGGACATTATCATTTAGTGACCACTATAACTAGGTACATCACTTATTTTGTAGGTCTTTTAAGTATTTACTTTGCTATCACTTCATATCTATTATTCATTGCTTTACATACTACTAATTGAACCACCGTGAGGGAGTTACAAAGCTTCCTTATTTGTTTCCCCTTGACCTAATACACCAAATCTACCCAAACCATAATCTCTCTCTCATAACTCTCCCCAACCTCCTAGACTTGATCAAAACCACTTCCTAGACCTAAAAAAAACTTCTACAAGCCCTTAGGCAATTATTTCCCATACCGACCTCAACAACCTAACCAACATCAGTCACCTTCACCGCTGACCTTGATAGTATAATTGATATCGGTCACTCCCCCACTGATGTCAGTGACTATGGATTTCCTAACCTCTCCAAAACCTACCTAAACAACTTATAAAATATAAACAAAATACACCACCTTTACCTTGTCACTCTCTACTAAACTCAGGTTGTGAATAACAGTAATATTATCTCTCTTTCACTTTCTCTTTACCTCTATTTTAGTTATTTATTACTATTTTATCTCTCAAAAGTGGACTGTCATCTCTAAGGAAGTTTCACACTTCTTAGAACAAGTGCATAGCTTGGTAGCCCACTAATTTATCTACTAAAAAACATCTTGTGGTAGTGCTTTCTTACTTGTAGGTAGTCCTCCCCAGCCAAAGAGGAGTGATCACAATGTCTAGATATGATTCACAAACCAATACAAGTTCATTTTAATCACTTATCCCCATCATTATTTTCTATTTTCCTTTAGATTTGAAATAGATAAAATTTAGTGAAACATTTTTGGCATGCCCTTTGGGACCCTAGAGTTTTTCTTGGGTTAATTTATTATTTTAAGCATTCATATAGGTGCATTATAGTGAAAATTTTATTTATTTCACTTTCTCCCTAACTTCTCTCTTAAAATGAAAAAATTCAACATTTTATTTTCTATTTAAAGGTATTAAACTAAATTTTTGTCTTTTCTATTTGCCTCTAAAAGTAATTTATCATTTTTTTTACAAGTGAAAAAGAATCTCTTCTTTACTTCTTGCATGCACATTAGGATAGTTAATTTCATTCTCTACTCTTATTTTATCTTTATTTTCATTTGAATCTAAACATTTTAGATTTGGGTTTAAAACTCACTACATTTCATTGTTTGCTTGTTGCATATTAACTCACCTAGTTAATTACAAGCATTATGAATAAATTATAGCGCACCTATGTTACAGAACCAAATCACATTCACACAAATAAACATATAAACTCACCTACAAAAAGGCCCATTGATATTTCATCACTTGGTAGATCACCTTACCCTACTTGGCTATCCTACTTGGATTTCACCACCAATGGGAGAACCCATTCCATTCTCTGCCAGAGTATAAACTTTAGACAGAAGGTATATTTTGGCTAAATTGCTTGGCTCGGCTCCAGGTCCATGAAGTTTAGAGAGCAAGCTCCTAGAACAAGTCATGTACCTGGTCTAACATATATTTCCTCTTGAGCACTAAAACTAACCTAAAACTAGCTCTAGATTGCTTTCTAGTAACTTTGATAACCAAATTCTCTTTTCACTATCTAATTAAGGCATAAGCCAACATGAGACTAAAAATTAATCTCTAAGACTTAATAGTTACTAGTTGTATGTTCTTGTTCTACTTTTTTGTTGCCTTCTATATTTTTGAGTTGGTAAGAACATTTTCCTATTGATTCACAAAATTGGAACTATTTCTAATACTCAGTTTATATAACCTATTATCTCAAGTTTTTGATTGTTCTTCCTTCTTACACAAACCTATTACATCCACTATTTTACCTTGTTTCAACTTCTAGTTTCTTAAAACATCATGTTTTCCATCACTTAGGATATCATAGTGATCAATATCGATTAACCTTACCAACATTGGTAGACTTTACCTACTGACATCAATTAATCCACCGACATCAGCAAAATTTTTCTACCAACATCAATCAAGTGACCGACATCAATGATTACGTAATTTTCATCTACTCAAAATAGCAAGCTAAAATAACCCACTTACCTACACTCAAACTTGGTTTTCCTTATTATGTTACTAACACAAGGTAGTAAGAATATTTATACTTCCTCTTGCATGGTATTGACATGAGCTCAAGCCAAAATTCTTGATGATTATGCAAGATGGAAACCACTTCCACCTTCCCCTCTCACTTATAATTCTCTCATAGAGCATACTTTACATATAAATCATACTCCCAGTCCCAACCAAATTCCCATTGTGCCTGAAGGAGATCAAGATTTTGCTAAATTTCTTGATTGCAATGTGGCATCCCTTCAGCATTACCTTATTATGAGCCAAACCCATAATTCTTTAGGTGACCCAATCTATGGTATGCCAAAATCTCTAATGGAGACAACCTCAATTTCAGTTACCTCCACTATTTTCCCCATAGTTACCCAAACCACCACTTTGATGAGTAACCCAACTATAAATAATGTCCAAAGTTTAGCATCTTCAACTACCCAACCCCACATGAACCCTAGTGTAACTTACCTACTTTCAAAACCATAACTAGTTCAATCAAGTGTTACCCCATTTTAAGAATTTAGTGGTACCTATTCCATCTACCCTCACACCTATAATTACCTAAGTTATGACTCACCCTTCATCTAGTCTAACCATGCCAATAATCCAACCTATAATAACAACCAACCAAAGCATAATCTCTAACCCAATGGGACAAGACCCTTTTCTTTCCACACCCTAGCCTATGATTCATTATCCTTATGTTTCTCCAACACAACCTTAGCAAGCTATGTCATACACTCCCTCTGCTTCTTATCAGATTCCCTATAATTTAATAGGTATCCCCTAAACTAATCTCCCTCTAGACCTCATTAAGATGTTGATGAACAAGATGTCTAATCTAGAGACATATATTTCTAGTTCAAAGAACGTGTTATCTTATGATCAGATATGAAATGAACCCATCCATCTTTCTGTGCCTATTCATCCTTATCCAAGACAATGGGAACTCCCTAAATTTACTCATTTTTAGAGTAAATAAGACCCACAATAACACTTTCAATAATTTATAAATGCTTGTTATTTAATAGGGCATGACGATCCGTTACTACTTCACACATTCCCTATGTCTCTTCTAAGTGCTACCTTGGATTGGTATAGCTCTATACCTCATCACTCCATTTTCTCATTCACCCAACTCATATAAATATTCTTGGACCATTTATCTATTAACATTTCTAAAAAGGTTTCTATAACAAACCTTTATTCTATTACACAATTTGATGGTGAGTCTATTGTAGATTTTATCGCTCACTAGAGAAGTTTAATCAATCAACTCTCCTTCTCCTTACCCCAACCTAAGATTATTGAGTTCTTCTCAAGGTCATGTGCTAAGCACATCTCATCCACACTCTAGGTATAAACGTTTTGCACATTTGATGAGGCCTTTACAATGGCATGGAAACTCAAGGTTTGTGTTATAAATGAAGGTAAAGTCAAGTTGTGTAGTACGAATCCCAATTCCAAATCAAATGACTCCTCATCTTCTAAAACTTCTCCTTCTAACCAAAAAGATAAAGGTTTCACCAATGTGGTGGTTGTTAAGTCAACTTCTTCCACAACCATAAACCAATCAAATTCCTTGACTTCCCAAATACAACCAAGACATTCCAATAATGGTATGAACAAATACAATACATGCCCATTAGGGAGTCATACACATCCATTTTGGAGAAACTACTGCAACAAGGTGTCATAACCCTTCCCTAGATCAAACCTCCTATACAATTCAACCTTTCCAATCCTATCCCATCCTGTTATAAGGAATATGAGTTTTCTAGTTACCATCAAGTTAAAGGCCATAACTCTAATAACTATTAGACATTGAAGAACATTGTTCAAGATATGCTTGATAGAGGTTATCTCATCTTGGATAATCCTAATGCAATCCCTAATCAAAGTATGGATGTGTTCAAATACCCTTTTCTTAATCATTCACCCAATAAAAATATTATTCAAACCATAACTAACTTAGGTGATCATAATATACATATGGCTAATATGGTCTTTTCTTTACCTCTAATTTAACCTTCCCCTCAATAGGAGATACCCTTTTCATCGACTCCTCTCCCACATTTAGTGGCCTTTATTTTACCCATTCTTCCTCCTTAGGTAGAATAACCTATTTCACCCATTCCATTCCCTCATGAGGAAGATCTTCCTTTATCACTTCTTTTGCCACTTGGGGAGCCTATAATGCTAATTCCTTTTGTATTAATATTACCTATCCTCTTACCACTTGAAGACTGCACCCTACCCATTCCTCAACCACATATTGAAGGTAACATAATTCCTATATTATACCCCCTTACGGAACCTTATTTGCCTACCTCTCCTCCACCTTATAAAGTAGCACCCATCCACTCCACCTTTTCACTTAGAGGAGTCATTATTATCTACTCTCATAATAAATGAGAGACCTATTATACTGACTCTAATTATACCACTCTTACCCCTTCTTTTATATATGGAGGATCATACTTTACCTATACCTCACCCACATGTTGAGGGAGCCATAATGCCTTTGTTTTACCCTCTCAAGGAACCTTCTTCTCCTACTTCTCCTCCATCCATAATAGACCATGTCTCTTCTCCCATCTTTGTTGAAGAGGACCTCGTTGTGGTTCTTTCTCATCTTTGGCCTGAAGTATCAGAAACTAATAATTTCCTTCTTTTCCAAACACCTCAACCTTATAAAGACATAATCATAAGGCCTACATCAACTTCATCTAAACCCTTCTCACTTTTGGTGAAAATTCTAGAATTTATTGACTCCATGAAGCTAGATCATGTGACTTTTTGGGACAGGCTTAAAACTCCTTATCCAACACAATGAATGTCAACCTTTACCACCAACCATCTCACTATCCTTTACCCAAAGGTCTTTGATAAAGCTATATATTCTTCATGAAAATCACCTAAAGTTTAGCCATCTATGTTATAATCCTCACCCTCATAGGAATCTACCACATTAAAGTAGATCAGGCCCTTAGGTGTATGCCTTGTCTCTAATTTAATTCATCCATAGGTGAAATTATATTTAACTCCTCAACCACCAGTTGGAGTTTTATAGATTTAATTATATAAAAATGTTAAGCTTCTTAGACCTCATCAATCCCAACCCTCAACTTTATCATCCATTTTGGGACCACACCCCTCTACTTTAGTTAGAGTATTACCGACCCAAGAAAAACAAAAGGTTAAGTTACCTCCACTCCTACCTTTTCCATTTGCTATACATTTCACATATAACACTAATAAAGTAATATAAAAACATGTAAATCTACCATCACTAAATAAAACACCATGTAAAATTACATTTTCAACACTGAAACATAAGAAGGTGTCCACTCTTATTAGCACAACAAGTGCAAGCCCACTTACAGGCTCTCAGAGCTTTTTCATACATCAATTATTGCAATCTTCCATAATAAATCTTCCTCCCATTAACCCTTATAGTCCTCTTAGAATTAATCTATCTTAGTTTAATGATGCACATGTGTGTTTATATCATCATTCACCTGGACACGATACCTAGAGTTGTAAAGCTTTCACAATAGTCATTTGGAAACACTTCAATGTCAACACTCTCTTTGATGATACTCTCATTAACCTTCCCATTATTCCACCTTTGGAATCCATAGTGCCTCCTACTATTCCACATAAATTCAAACCTAAATATATGGTCATAACCCCTTTACCACCTCCTTCACCTACATTTTAGATTAACATAATTAATATGGGCACACGATCACAAAACCAAAAAGATAAAGCTAAGGAAAAAGTTTCTACTCCTTGGGATCATCCCTTCACCAAAGACACTCCTCCTCCTAATCCTAAGATTTACATCTTAGGAATTCCTAAAACAACATCTTTCAATGTTATTAAAAGCTAAATGGTGATACAACTTCACCAAACTCCTATGAAAATGTCTATATATGAGCTAATCCAAAACTCATCCCAACATCATCAAGATTTTATTAGTGCCTTGTAGGTGATTGAGGTACAATCGGATGATCCCTAACCTCTTGCATATTTGGTCAACTCCCTTAATTCCATCTCCCTAATTTATTTTAGTGATTCAAAAATTCCACTGCAACACCTAAAGATTAGGATTTTGCCCTTTTTATTACCATATATATTTATCAAAATCATGTCAAGAAAGTTATGATCAATGGGGGAGCTAGTATTAATATTATTTCTACCCATGCCTATAAAAAACTAGCCCTTCTCAATAATTTCATGTCTCAAACCAACATGGTACTCTAATCCTTTAATGATACCATAGATACTACGATGGGCACTATTGTATTACATATTTGTGTAGGTCCCCACATGATTCTCGAGATCTTCTATGTTGTGGAAGGAGAGTTCTAGTATAACATACTACATGGATGACCCTGGATACGTGCTATGGAATGTGTACCCTCAACTTTACATCATTATTTCAAGTTTGAACATGATAGACAAGTACATGTTATACCTACTAACCCACTTCCATTTAAAACATGCAACATGACTTATAGTCCCAATGATGTTCTCATTTCATTGAAAACATCATTTTCCTTGTATGATACTTCTAAATCTTCTACAAGCTCCACTCCTGCGGTTACTCAGATACTGGCTACATAAATTCCTAACAAGGATTCCATGGAGGAAACTTTTTATTGTTTATCACTTGGTGAATATCATTTGTTGATGTTTGATATGTTCTATACTCTACAAGAGTATGGAAGGCTTCACATGCACCCAAATCATTATCCTCGCATTGGGATGGTCATCCCTTATGCCCCCCTAACATTCAAACTAATTTCACATATGGGGAAATTAATCAATATCCCATTATCAACAATCCATCTTCTTCTCCACAACCATTTACCTATGACTTTTCTTTCTTGATTAACCCTAGATTCACTCATACCTATCTCTATTATTATGCCTAGAAAGGATTTGGTTTGGGTCATTACAAATAAGGTGTCCATATGCCTATTGAATATTCCACTAGCCAAACCATTGAAAATGCCAAAAAGAGGCATAGAGTGGGATATGACAAACCAACTAAAATCATTAAAACTTCCCATGTAATAATTATTGAAGAATTAGTCTCTCTTTCTCCACCTTCTTCTCCACCATCACCTACTAAATTAGAGGTATCTATACCTCCTATTTTTTTTTCAATAAATGCCATCCATTTGGGGCCTCTCACCTATTATTAGGGTAAGAAAACAAGGCCCCTTCATCTCATTCATCCTAAAATAATTGATGAATACTCTCCCACTATTAACACTATCCAATGTCAAGATGATGATATAATTCTCACATATATGGGTGTGGATGATTCCTATATCCAATGATCTCTCCCATTTAAAACACAAGCTATGTTAATTGAATGAACCATTGACATCAACTTGCCCTCTCATGATAACCCTCACATCCTCAATATTGGCCAATCTTTAGATTCCTTTAAGAAAGTTTATTATGCCACATTTATTAATAACCATAGCAAAGCCTTTGCTTGGTCTTTTAATTCTATGCCTAGTTTTGACACCTCTATCATCATCCATAACATTATCACCAATCAAGATGATAAACCTATTAAGTAGAAGATTTGTAAGATGCATCCTCATATTTCTCTCCTTGTTAAAGAAGAGGTCCAACACCTCCTTTTTGTTAACTTTATCCAGCCTATCGACTAATCATATTGGATTTCCAATATTGTTCCTATCACAAAAGTGACTGAGGGAATATGAATTTACATTGACTATCATGATTTAAATCTCATGTGTCCAAAATATGACTTCCCATTACCAAGTATTGACCAACTTGTTGATCTAACAGCCACCCATGACATGTTATCACTTATGGATGGGTTCTCTAAATATAATCAAATCCTAGTCACTCTTGAGGATCAACATAAGACAACCTTTATTACCTTATGAGGAACTTTTTTCTATTGAGTCATGCCTTTTGGCTTGAAGAACATTGGTGTGACCTAACAACAGGGTATGACCTACATCTTTCATGATCTCTTACACAAAATCATGGAAGATTACATGGATGACTTACTTGGAAAGTCTAAACTTTGTCAAGACCACTTGACAATTATCAAAATCATATTTACTCGTCTCCTCCAATATAATGTTCAATTAAACCTAAAGAAATGTGTCTTTGGTTTTCTTTTTGGTAAGATATTAGGTTTTATAGTTTCTCTCCATGGTATCAAATTCAATCTTGCTAAGGTTAGATAAATCCTAGAGATTCCTACACCTACTAATATCAAACAACTCCATAGCCTACAAGGCAAACTTTAGTCAATCCACTGATTCATTTCTCAGTTTTTAGATCATTGCCAACTCTTTCACCATATCCTCAAAAAATATGTATCCTTCCATTGGAATATATATTCCTAGGAAGCTTTTGATGCACTTAAACAATATATCCTTTCCCCATCGATTCTTATTCCACCTAAGGAAAATTAACCTTTATACCTATAAATCTCTACAGCAGACCATTCTCTAGGTGCAATGATTACACATTGAGATGACCAAAATTGAGAGTAGGTGGTTTAATACATAAGCCACACACTTATTGATTATGAGACTCAATATACCCATATTAAAAAAAATTGCCTTGCATTGGTCTTTTCTACCTCTAAGCTTCACCATTATCTCCTAAATCATAAAACCTATGTGGTCACCCATACTGATCCCCTTAAATACATGCATTCCAATCCATATCACAACCAATGTTTAGCTTGATGGCTCATGATTATTGTTGAATTTGACTTAGAATTCATTCAATAAAAGTCTATTAAGGGGAAAATAATCATTGACTAGTTAGCTACTACCCCTTTACCTAACAATCAACCTTCAAACCTTGAATTCCCTAACAAATCCATAAAAATGCTCTCCACCAATGACATATCCTATCAAATGATGATGTTATTTGATAGATCTAAATGTCAACATGTTGGGGGTGTGGGGGTCATTCTTATTCCTCTATATGGTGAGCCTATGCCTTTGTCATTTAAAATAGATTTTGAATGCACTAACAATATGGCCAAATATGAGGCTTTGATCTTAGGACTTCAAATAACTCTCTTCTTGGGTATCAAATCCATAACCATTTTTTATGATTCTCAACTAGTGGTTAACTAGGTTAATGGTTCCTATGAAAAAATGAAATTATATAGTAGTATAAACATCATGTAGATATGCTATTAGGATCATTTGACTCTTATCTCTTACAAACTAGTCCTCAATCTACAAACAAGTTTGTCAACATGATGGCTTCACTTGCTTCACACATACCCTATTCATCCTCTTCCTCAAGAGTCTATGTCATCGTGCATCACTTAACATTACCTTACTATGTATTAGCTAACATCCTCTTTGTCAGAAATGTAACCTCTAACCCACATGACTTATGTTACAAAAAACTCATGGATTATCTTTCCAGCTCTATTACCCCTTCTGATCTCTCCAAAAATGGGAAACATGCCTTCATAAAATGTGTCACTCATTACACTATGCTAAGGGGACTTATATACAACTGAGGTTTAGATGGTATTCTCCTTAGATGCCTCACTATCACTGAGACTCCCTTCACCATTAAATAAGTCCATGATGATATTTGTGGTGGGAATTTCAAAGTTCACATAGTTGCCAAACATATCCTTTAATTTGGCTATTATTGGCCAATGTTCCATTAAGACTATGTTGATTATGTTTGGTGTTGCATCAAGTGTCAACAACATGCTAATCTCCTTCACATTCCTAGTCATACATTACAAGTCACCAAATACTTTTGTCCCTTCTCCTAATGGAGCTTAGATTTAATTGGGGAGATTAACCCTTATTCATCCCTTCATCATCATTCTATCATTACTACCACTGAATACTTCACCAAGTGAGTCAAGGCCATCCCTCTCATCTCCACTAAAGCTGACAAAATTATTGACTTCATCAACCATCACATCATCTATCATTTGGGTGTCCCTCATAAAATTATAACAGATAATGATAAATATTTCAAAAACAAGACTGTTCAAAGTCTTTGTGATACATTTGGAATCAAATTAAGGTTTTCATCACCATAATATCCACAAGCAAATGGATAGGTAGAAGCTTATAACAAAACATTGACCAAAATTCTATTAAAGGTAGTCAATGATATAGGTAAGGATTATCACACACACATTTATTTTGATTTATGGGTTTACCACACTGGCATTCAAACCCCTACGGGTGATACACCTTTTTATTTGGTATACAGGGTATAGGATATTTTTCCTCTTAAAGTCTAGATTCCTTCCCTTCATATTTCTCTATAAGACATACTTACTAATGATGAATTTCACCAAGAAAGTTTGGCTCAACTTTAATTACTTAATGAGCTCCATCTCATATCCCTCAATGACCTCCAAATCTATCAAGAGCATATCAAACATGCTTATAATAAAAAACTCAAAGATTGAGATTTCAATGGAGGAGATCTCATCTTAAAATAAAATCAACATGTGATGAACATGGAGAAAATAAAATGGGGTAATTTTTCTCCTAATTGTCTTGGACCTTGTATCATAACTCACAATTATGGCTTAGGAACTTATCACTTATCTTCTCTTGAAGGAAGGCTATAACCTGAGCCTTTAAATGCCTTACACCTACAACCATTCTTTTATTTAATAGTGTCACTTCACCTCATGTTTAAATTGAGCTCATCCCTTGAGCATCCTTATTACATTCATTTCCCTTCATCTTCACCTTTACTCCTATACACTTAGTTAACTTACGTAGTGGTATGGTTTTTCCCTCAAAGTGGAAAACTCCTAAGCCTCTATAGTCTTGTCCATGACTAAAAGCATAAAATAAAATAAAATAAATGGGATATGTGACAAGTTATAAAATCTCATGTCATGATTCTCAATGTAGACTTCTCCCTTGAAGGATAGCTACAAAACTTCCCTTTGCTACTATCAATAGACTTGTCCCTTAAAGGAAAACTATTTAAAATTAAAACAAATGTTTAGACCACTCCCTAGAAGGATGGCTACACCAAGCTTAGTTCTCAAAGGGAAATACAAATAAAAATGGCTTCTCACATTGATCAGCTTTATACGACCTTAACCCATACAAAATCCCATTGTAGGCTTCCCACATTGATTAGCTTACACAACAAAAAAAAATAAGAAAAAGCTTTAAGTCATGGATGTGCCTATAGTAGCTCTCGGGTCACCCACAAAAAGGACATATCATCCCCACTTTGTAGGTTATACTACCCAAACATTTTCCCTCATTTTACCCTTTTTCCCCCTCATACTCTTTTAAGTGACTATGAAGCTAACTTAACATAAGATAAACATGATGCTTATCTAACAAACACAATGGTTCAAAGATATAAGGCATGAAAGAGGCTCATTTTTATGAGCCTATTTATGTTCTAATTATCGTCTTTACTAGTACATGAGCATTTTCCCCTTTATTTTCCCATCCACATCACATGTCGATCTTTCTATTGAGATGAAGAAACAATGTCATACCAACACTATCAAAGCCTACTCAATTTATTTTATGCATACACCATCCAAAATATGGAAAAGTGCTGAAATAAGCTAACATAACCAATTTATTCATTTTAAGCATACACCATCACAAAATATGGAAAAATGCTAAGATGAAACTAACAAACCAACTATGCATATACCATCACATATATGGGAAAGGCTAGTCTAACTCAACTAATATAATTACCATTAACACGAAATTAACATAGCATAAAATCATCATCTACATCAACATACATCTCAAACATCACAATAAATGGCCATCTCATATATATATATATATATATATATATATATATATATATATATATATATATATATATATATATATATATATATATATATATATATATATATGATCAATACATGTCCATAACTACATCATCATAATGTCATCTATCTCTATCTCTCAAAATATACATCTTGCATCTTCAGCTCACGGGCTGGTATACATGTAACATATATAATCAAAAATGGAAAACTTTGCAACTCAAGGTCCTTAAGGCTCTCTACATGGTCATGCAGAAGTATTACCATCACCACTCTCTACCTATCTATGTCTACATGAGCTAGAAGCTATGGCATGTGACATAGACCTCTCTTGATCTCTAAATTTTAAATATCTCTAAATCTACAAAAACTCTTTGATGGCCCTCTCATAATATGCTATCTCATCCAAGGTAGTTTTATAACTTGCCAAAGACATGGTCTATAGTGGTCCCATAGCACCTACTAATGGCCCAACCTGTACCAGTCCTTATGGTGGTGGTGGAAGAGGAGAAACCTAACCTATTGCTCTTAGAATATCCCTCTTTATTATCACTATAGTCACCTGACCCTATAACACTCTAACCTAGCCCTGTAGTGTTACAACCTAGCCTTGTAATGCCCCAACCTGACCCTACAATGTCACAACCTACCCCTATGAGGATAATATATATGCTTGTGTTATATCTCTAGCTTGCATTGATACATCTCAAGTCTATATAGCTACATCCCTCTCTCTCACCAACCCCTATAAATCTAGTGGTGGCCTCTTGACCTCCACCATGAGATGCAAACCTACCCACTAGGATATATATGTTGCTAAACACCCTAAATATACAACACCTATCCCTATTTGTAGCTCCTCAAAATCTCACCCATTTGTCTCCTAGGGTAAGGGAGGGGTGCCTCTATATCATCCCTCCTATATTGAGGGAAGGAAGGTGGAATATCCTATAGTAGACCAAACTGCCTCTTGACCCATGTCATGGGTATCATCTACAACTCACTAGATAATTTTACCCTAACCCATAATGAGCTCTAAAAATTGACAAGCTATTGTGCCTATCCTCTAAAAACTAGGTATGTCAGGTAGGGTCTCCATAAAATATTTATAGGGATCAAACCCTCAATCATGTGCCTATAATAGGAAATGTCCCACACAATGTCCTCAACTTAGGTATATGACATACCCTCTCTTCACCATCTAAACCCAAACCTAAAGATGGCTAAGATCATGGTAGGTAACGCCAATGGTCATGTCACCATGATGTGCTCATATGCCCAATAGTGTAGTAGATGTCTAACACACAAATTGTATCACCATCATAGTCTCAAACCCCATAGCTCTGTATATAATTATGTTAAATGTATTGGACCCCATGTAAAAATAGTCTACTACTTAAACTTTTATACAAGTACACCTATCAATGCAATAAAAAATCTATCACCATCTGCATCTAGTAATACATACATTATGATATTGATCATCATTAGGATGCTCAGTCAATTTTTCTCCTCATCATCCATATACAGTGTCTCATAGGCAAAACTCATAGAATGATAAGTCACCTCACTCACATGCTCACCATATAGTGTCACCATGTGGATATCATGCTCCTCTCTCAAGCATGGAAATATTTCCTCACCTTAGAGTGGCAGCTATAAAGTCCTATAGATGTCCTCCTAAGTCACTATCAACTCTTTGGTTGATAGATGGAAGGTGTTAGTGGTGTGATCCCACCTCTTAATCAATGTTATGATGAGGCTCACATCTTAAGTGACTCAACAATAATGTCACACTCCTCTTAATCCCACCACTGCCATGTGCTCACACTTTTCTAGAGTGACATCCCTCCTCATACATAATAAAAGCCTCAATAGGCAATCTTGTAATGTTCTCCATCCTCACTTGCATCCATACAAACACAACTCAAGTCACATACTTTATAATATACTCTATCACCACCTTTTTCCCTTCTCTTTAGGAGAACTACATTGGTTTGAGTCCCTAAACTAGGATATGTAAGCAACACTCAATCAACATAGGGTATTCTAAAGTTATCTCAACCATATACCCACCTAACTAACTACCCTACTCTTTTCTCTCTACCCTAGGATTTACTACCTTTTCTCTCTTTCCACCCTAGACCTACCCACCTATCATGACTCTAAGCCTCATGGCCTATATCCCTAACTCTTGACAATATGCCCTATCTTTTAAGCCCTAAACCTTTTGACCTATCCAAACCTACCTTTTTACCCATTTCCCCTAACACACCTTTTCATCATACCTTAGATCTTTTTCCTAAGCTCTAAGAGAACTACATTAGCCTAAGGCCCTAAATTGAGCTATGTAGGCAACACTCAGTTGACATGGGGTCTTCTAAGGCTAGCTCAGCCATTAGGCTAGTTGACTACTTCTACCAAGGATCTAAATTGACCATTTTTCCTATTTTTCTAGTTATTCATAGTCATCGATGTTAGCATTAATGTTGATGTTGATGCTTTGTAAGCCTAAGTGTCAACTAATGTTGGTAGACACTTGCTGACCTTAGTGTCATGTTAGCTAATGTTGGTGGACCTCACTGACTAGTTTGGCCCTAGGGCCAAATTACCCAAACCTAATATTACCAATTTAACCTAAAAACATACCCAAAAAAACCCCAACTTAACCTAAACCTACCCTAACCCATTTTTTACCCTTATATTAATGTTTTCTATACGCCCACCTCTAAATTATCCTACAAACTACAAATACCCAAATCAAATTTCACAACAACTAGTAGAGACTCTTACCTCATCTCTCCATCTCCTCCTAGCTAACATAGCTAGCTCTTATGGTGGTGCACCTCCCATTGGGTCCCCTCCTTGAACTTCCATCTCAGTCAGTCTACAAGCTCTATTTTTTATCCAATCACAAAGTTGTAAATGAGTTTGGTTGGCCACCAAACCCCCTTTTGTTGGGTTTGGTCAAACATCAACATCATCATTCTTACCCTAATCTACTGATGTGAGTGATTACACCTATCAACATCAAAAACATTTCCCTAATGTGCTAATGTTGGCACTATTTATTATCAATATCATTAATGCCATTAATGTCAGCACAATTACCTCAACTATTTTCCCCAAAAAAACCAACCCCAACTTTTTAGACTTTACCCATACAATGGGGTAACTAGAGATGACATATATCTCCCCAACCATGATAAACACCATTGGAGATCACTTAAATCTTCACCCATAATGACTTTTCTTGGAGATCATGAATATCTCCTCGCTTATTGACCCTTTTACACCAACCTTGCATTGTTTATCTTGACCACTTATGCTATTCCACTATAGTTAGATATTGTGCACATACATGTATATTAGGTGTTTTAGATGGTAACCAAGCTTATCTTGTCACCATCAATCATTTTGTGTTTCCCAAGGGTACTTCCTACCTTAGATACCTATAACATATCAACCATTAGAGCTACAACTTTGATTATTTTAACCTCTCAGCTATCACTTACAAGCTATGCTTTAGTTATCTATATCTAAGTCCTCCTCAATATTACCTATTATTGAAATTATAAACTATAATCTCATAATATTATACACATATGAAGTGATACTCAATTATCCACCACTCACCCTATTACCTTTCTATCAAACTGATACCCAATTCTAGTTTCTCCTTCATTGATTCCCATTTTAAGGGGGGATACCTCATCCAATACTTGGAGCATCTAGTTCCTATTTTTGTCTTGCAAAATCATTAGTAAAAATTACAAGACAAAAGGGGAAAATTTAGACACCAAAGTTATGTCACACACATGTGTGTAACTCCCTATATCTGAACCCTTTTAGCCCATTTTTTAATAATAACAATTAACCTCCCTAACCCATGCTTTTACCCCTCACACATTTAATTAATTTAAAACTACTTAATTAAGTTAATTAAAAACCCCTTTTGCCACCTTGCCTAGACAACTCACCCTATACCTAATTCTCACTTGATGAGTCACCTCAAGAAATGGTTCCCTCATCCTAACTACTTAAGACCTATTCTCACTTCCAAACTAAATTCCTAATCAACTACCTCCTTGTTAACCTCTTATTTTTACCATTTTCTAATGGGTGCCACACTTGGAATGAAGAGAAATAGAAATCAATACAAAAATATTAAGGTTTACCTATTCTAAGGCCACTAAAATTGGTCAACCCACAGTTGACATTGGTGCGATCATTGACGTTAGTGATATAAACCAAACTCAAACCTGAAGTTCAGGTGAGTAAAAATCAAGAAAATTAATTCTTACTTACATTCAAGCTCTTGACATTAAAATTTAAACATACTAGCTTACTGTCATCTTATGTAAGTCAATCATGATTAGGAACTAAGCTCTTAAGGACCAACAACACTTGCTTGTTCTCTCTATTTAGGCATTCAGGGTCAGACTACCTGATAAAGACCATCAATTTGGCACTTATCATTTAGTGACCACTACATCTAAGTACATCACTTATTATATAGGTCTTTTAGGTATTTACTTTGTTATCACTTCATATCTACTATTCATTACTTTACATACTCCTGATTGAACACTTGTGATGGAGTTACAAAGCTTCCTTGATTGTTTTCCCTTGACCTAACACACCAAACCTTAGACTAGATCTACCCAAATCATACTCTCTCTCTCATAACTCTTCCCAACCTCATATACCTGATCAAAACCATTTATTATACCTATAAAATCCTTTTACAAGCCCCAAGGCAATCATTGCCCCTATCGACCTCAATAGCCTAACTGACACTAGTCACCTTCACCACTGGCCTTAGTAGTATAACTGATATTAGTCACTCCCCCACTGATGTTGGTGACTATGGATTTCCTAACCTCTCTAAAACCTACCCAAATAACTTCTAAAATTCAAACAAAATACACCACCTTTACCCTGTCACTCTTTGTTGCACTCAAGTTGTGAGTAACGGTAATATTATCTCTCTTTCACTTTCTCTTTACATCTCTTTTAGTTATTTATTACTCTTATGTCTCTCAAAAGTGGACTATCATCTCTAAGGAAGTTTCACACTTCTTAGAATAAGCATGTATCTTAGCATCCTAGTCATTTATCTACTAACAAACATCTTGTGGTAGTGATTTCTTACTTGTAGGTTGTCCTCCCTAGCCAAAGAAGAGTGTACACGATGTCTGGATACGATGTGTAAACCAATCTAGGTTCATTTTAATCACTTATCCCCATCATTCTTTTCTATTTTCCTTTAGATTTGAAATAGACAAAATTTATCAAAACAACTAATGATTTTCATGGTGCCCAAGAAGTTGTGTGAAAGATAAAATACAACCAATTAAATTATTAAAATCTATCTAAATAGTTTTTCAAAATTTTAGAACATGAAATAGAATCTGTTAAATATGTGTAACAACCATTACACTTTATAATGATAATATTAGTATAATAATGATAATGTTATTTAGTGGATATAATAAGTATATGATACACATCAAGACTAATAATGACATTTCCCATTATTAGAAAGGGGTAACACCTTATATCTAAATTTATCTAGACTACACATGATCATAAGGGATGAGAATGTTACTTCTCATAAATATATAAGGGGAGACATATTCTAACTAATTTTCCTAGTCTATGAGTTGTGTTGAAATTATTATAATATGTTACATGCTTGATGAATATAAACATGTAAGAGTGATGACCATTTGATAAAATATATTCATGGAAGAAAAGTATTTATGATACTTTTTTATAGATGACCATTACTTATATGATCTATTATTTGATACATATATTTTAGATCTTGCTATTGAATAATTGTGTGTGTGTGTGTGTGTGTGTGTGTGTGTGTGTGTGTGTGTGTGTGTGTGTGTGTGTGTGTGTGTGTGTGTGTGTGTGTGATTAAAATAATTTTATTTCAACTGATGATGATTAAAATAATAATTCATATTTAAATAAAGTGGTGGTTTAAATTAATTCAAGTTATGGTGGTTGAAATTCTAGATGTTATGCCATGCTAATTTTTATTCTTACATGGTGTGAGTTTGATTAGTTTCACTTAGTATAGCATGACTTGGTGCATAATGTCAATATGGTCATTAATTCATGAAAAGACTATGAGTGATACATGATATGCATCTTTACAATGTACATGTGTAATTAAATTTATATTTAGTGTCTATATTTATCCCTCCCCATTTAATTTAGTAATGAAATCAATAATTTAAAGGAAAAATCAATGCATACCTAGGTGTGTACAACACACCTTGCCTTTATATGAGTCCAACTTGAGTGATTTGATGGTTAATAACCTTCAATAATCATCATTTTATAGTATATAATCAATGTATATAATTTGTCATTTAAATAATTTGAAATGTTTGAAAGTAAAGAGAGCAATGTTAGGAGTACACTTGTGTATCGATGCAACCATCTTGCCTTTTGTAAATTTGATTTGATAGATGATTTATTATAAAGACTTGGGGATAATGTTAGGACAATTTTTAAACCTACAAGGGAACACACACACACACATACACACACACACACACACACACACACACACACACACACATTGGAGTACACCATGCCCCCAACCTTGGTGAAAATGTGAGTTGACACATGACCATTAAGTTCATCTCAATCATAAAACCCAATCATACTTATAACTTGGTGAATATGAGTGATCCAATAAAATCACTTTATATATCTGGGGAAGATAAATGATTTAATCAAGTTTAACTTATAAAATTGCTAAGATAGAGTGATTTAATCACCTCATCCCTACCAAAAAGTGAGCCAATTACTACATTAGATTGGCTCAATAAAATTTGTAGAGGTTCATCCTGGGTATGATAAAATTTCATAGTAGTATTTTCATTATGAATTCTTATTTTATTTTGCAATTTAAGATTCTCTTTGCATGGAATATGCACATAATATATGTCTCAAGTTGAAACATGGGTATAATAATGGTACTAATGTGTATGCTACTACTACAAGTGTGTATATGAATCACATAACTATGAAATTTGGCCAATTTTGAAAAATTTCAAGTGTGTAATACATGTTCCCATAACATTCCCCCATTCAATCTTAAAAATATTATAACTAGTGTAAGTGTGGAGACCATGTTTCCATAACATTCCCCCAATGTAATCTGAAACATGTTAATTTTTTTATTATATTATTTTGTATGTGATAAGTATGAATTTTGTAGGTGAATAATGAATGAGGATTGATATTATATATATACCAAACCCTTTTGAAAATATATCACACCAAAGCACTTAGGCCGATCATAAGGACATGCTATATTTGTAAATTAGATGACATTTAGGAACTAGACAATTATTTGGAAAAGGGATTACTACATCAACGTAGGCATTTGAATAGGACATAAGTGTCCACAAATATAGAAAACAAGTACTTGTCTAAATTTGGTAGAGAAGGATAATGATTAGATTTAGATAATTTTTATCAATATAGGAGGCCTGAACATTAGAATAATATGTGGTTTGACTAAGAGATAATAATTTTCACACAAGGAGATAATGTATGTGATCCTTTCAACATTAGGAGGGTATTATTTATTAAGAGTAAAACCATGATATATATTTTACAAATATACAAAACTGAGGTGCTATATAGTTTATATTTAGTGTCTACATTTTCCCCATTTTAATCTAGTAATGAAATTTCTAGTTTAAATGAAAATAAATATGTACCTAAGTGAGTATAACACATCTTATCTTTGTATGAACCCAACTTGAATGATTTTATAATTATTGAATTGTAACTAAGATCATGTTATAGTGTATAATTAGTGCATATAATATGAAACTAATTTTTGGTACAAGGGTACTATATGGCTAAGAATATATAAATAAATAAGGACAAGAGTGATAACTAGATCTATACTAAGATAATTAAATATTCAAACTCAGATAAACACTATTCTAAATTTATAATTTCAAGATATGATAAAAAAAGAAAGTAAAAATATTGATTTATATTTCAATAAATTTTAAACAAGAGTACTTATTTTATTATGCACATGGAAATTTGGGCTGAAATAGGGTGGAAGTGGACTAAATTAGGATTCTATAATAATCATCAATTTTTTTAATTTTAAACTCTATAGCCTTAGATGCTTGTGTCAGATCTAAATAGTTACATTAACTCTTATGTTTGAGTTGGATGTAGCTTTATATTACAATACATTTATTGTATTTAGATGCAACCACCTAGAGCCTTCTATGTTTTATGTCACCTTTATTATGATGTGTATAAACCATCCACATATGTTATTACTATTTATGAAATGATTAAACCCTAGATTCCTCACCTTTGGAGTGACAATGGGAAAAGTGGGTTAGTGGGTACATGGTGTCAATATTCCCCAAAGGCACCTATGTAAATTGGTTCTTCCTACATAGCTAATAATCTGAAGAGATCCTCAAAATTATGTAGTTCTCCCGTACATGTTAGATTTTGTATGCATGAGAATGCAATATGTGATAAACAAGTACAAAGGGTAACTTAACTTGTAACTTATAAAAAGTGGCTCATGGGATCCTCTTCTAGTATTTTAGACTTGTAGGGATAATGATCCTATTCCTAATATGGAAATAGGGATGAACAAGGCAAATCTACCCACTTGAATGCTTGATTGAACTATTTTAATAAGTTTTTTGGTGAGTTTTTAGTATTTGTTAGGTTTATGGGTGAGGAAAGAATGAGTGTTGATATTTTATATATATTGATCCCTTTTGAAAATATCTCACATTAAATGACTTAGGTAAACATTTAATATACATTTCATTTATAAATTGGATGACTTTTGAGCACTAGAAACTAAGTTTGAAAAGGGACAGTAGTGTCAATGTAGGCATCTAACTAAGATACAAGTGTTCAAGAAGCTAGAAAATATGTACATGGATTTTAGAGAATTATAATGATCAATTTTAATCATTTTTCATAGTATATAAATCTTTATTATTATAATAATACTAGTTTGACTAAGAGATAATAAATTTGGCACAAAGAGATAGTGAACATAAGACTTATAATAGTATGAAGGTCTTATAACTAAAGGGTTCAATCATGATAGGTATTTTCCAAGTGTACAAGATTGAGGTGATATATAATTTATATCTATATTATAATAATACTGGTTAGACTAAGAGATAACAAATTTGGCACAAAGAGATAATGATCACAAAAAATTTAGTAGTATGAAGGTCTTATAACTGAAGGGTACAACCATATAGATATTTTCCAAGTGTACAATATTGAGGTGATATATAGTTTATATTTAGTGTATATATTTACCCCCTTTAACATAGAAATGAAATTTCTATTTAAAATGAAAAGGAATGCATACATAGGTGTGTACAACACACCTTTCATTTGTATGAGTCCAACTTGAGTTATTTTTTGGTGAATAGGCTGTAACTAAGAACATGCCATAGTATATAATTATTTCATAAAATCTATAATTTAAATAATATTAAATTATTGAAATTAAAGCGATCAAGGTCAATAGTACACATGTGTATTGATGCAACCATCTCAACTTTTGGTAATTTGATTTGAAGAGATACTTTATTGTAAAGCATTGGAGCTAAGATTAGGACAATTTTTAAACTTACAAGTACACACACATATACAAAGATATTGGAGGACATAATGCTCACAACCCTAGAAACAAGTTGAGTTTCCACATTACCATTGAGTTCATCTCAATAGTGTAACCCAATTATACAAATAACCTAGTAAGTGTGATTGATCCAATCAAATCACACTATATATCTAGTTAATATAGATGATTTAATCAAGTATAACTTATTAACTTGGTAAAATTAAGTGATTTAATCAAATCAACCCTCACAAAAGGTGAAATAGCTACTATATTAAATTATACAAATAAATTCCATAAAATTCCATTTTGGGTATGATAATAGTCCATATAAGTATTTTAAATCTGAAAATTCATTGTATTTTACAATTAAGGTGATCTTTGCATGGCATATGAACCTCATATATGTATCAAGCTAAAACATGGGTATAATAATGGTACCAATGTATAAAACTATACCACAAATGTGTATCTAAATTACATAACTATGAAATTTATCCAGTTTTGAAAATTTTCAATTATGGAGGACATGTTCCCATGCCATGCTCCCACTATGTTTGAAGAATCTAAGCACTAGTGTAAGTATGGACAACATGTTTCCATAACATTTTACCACTATAATATAAGACTTTATATAATGTGGAATCCATGCCTCTATGACATGCCCCCACTGATATTCCCCCATTTGAGGTGAGAGGAATTAGAAAATTATAGTCACCTTACCTCAAAAGGATGATATAACTATATACTATATGTATGGATAATGTAGAATATGAGATTTGAAAATGATTATAAGGTTATCCCTAAAGATCTGCATATGTAGCTCTAAAGATGTTACTAATATCCTTAGTTTAGCTCTTAAGATTCTCTATTGAATATCTAAAGAAGATTGAGAGTATGAGGTTTCTTGAGCATATACAATAGGCATTGAAACATAAGAGAGTTTCAATGTGAAGCCTATGGGGTGGATAAAAGGTCAAATTCAAGGCCTAATGAGACTTGTAGGTCAAGACCTAAAAAGAAAATAGAAAGATGATGGCCAAATAGGGTATTAGGATCAATTTAAAAGACATGGGTGAGTAGGTGAACATTGAAAAATTTGATCCAAGTTATTTTAAACATGTGCATAAAGTTTTAGGACATGGTTTCTAAGAAAAGGATTGAAAAAGTATTTCAAGGTCTCTCAAGTATACAAAATGAAGAGTTATCTACCTGAGAAGTTTTTTTAAGTGTTCATTGGCATGTTAATAATCTACATTATAATATAATATATTCATGGTAGATGAGTAAGGGTTCTATCTCAAAGTTCAAATCATTGGTTTCTATAAATAGGAGCTATGTTTTATGAATGATCATTAAGACTATAAGTTGGTCTAAACCCTTACAGAACCCTAAAATTGAAGTAATGTTGAAGATACTATTATAAAGTTATAAAAATTATTTAGTATGGATAGAAAATAAACTATAGATTTAATTCAACTCTCTCAAGCATATCTAGGTGTGATTGGTTTCTCAGGTGAGTGAGAAGACCTTATAAAAAAGTGCTTATTTTTTGGAGATTTGTTATAGTAGACATAGTTAACTAAGTCATATTTAATCAATGGATGAATGTAAAAGTGTGATACTTGTATTTTTTTTCATGAAGGTTTATGTACATGTTATATATCTTAGGATTTCAAATTTATTAATCCAATTTGGCTAGTTGCTAACAAACCTAATGTTGCAAATAGTAAAAAAATAGGCAAAAGTGAGAAGATGATTCTTGATGTGTTTTGATGTAAGAGTGATAAATTGAAGTTTTTGATGATATTTTTGGGAAATTTAATAATATATAAATTGTCTACATAAGCTTGTAAGTTAGTGTAATATGTTGTAACATTGAATCCAAAATATCTGATCTGGCTGAGTGGAGTCTGTGATAGAGGTCAATAGATTGGTCTGTAAGACCAATAGTTGTCAATAAAAATTGTAATAATTTTTATGGAGATTTATATGATTATGTTATAATATATTTTTAATTAATTAAAAACCCTTGAATTAATTCAATAAGGTTTCATAATTTCATGTTTCCTTCACCATGTTTTGAAGTCAGTTGGCAATTCTAAGAGAACATCTTGCAGAGAAGAGTTTGAGCTTGTATACCCTGAGTTGAAGCATCTAATGAATTTTATGATGAAAATGAGGTCATGAGGTTTTTTAATATGTTATTTTTTTCATGGTTGTTTTCAAAATTATGTTTATTCCTCAAATTTTCAAGACAATTTTTTGTGTATGCACAGGCCTTTTATGAACAATTAATTGAGAAAGGGTTCAAACGGTGGTTGGACCTAAAATTTGTTATAGACATAAATAAAAGTTGAATAATTATATTGGAGTGGAATATAATTTTTCCTACCATGTGAGGTGTTATAATATGCTTAAATAAAGATCAAAGGGTAATGTTTTGCTAAATAAGACCTATTAGGTCTCCATAAAGCGTAAATGACGAGTAAGGGGTAATTGAGCTATGATCGACCTAATGTATTGATTGATTCATGATTAATGAATGTTATTTATTTATTTATTATAATACATATTATATGGATGACCTAAGAGATAAGAATGTGTGACTAACTACAATGATATGATCAAGTGGCTTGTATAAAAGCAAGGCAGTTTAGGCCTATTTGAGAATGCTAAGAGAATGTACAGAATAAGGGAATGATATAGATCATTGGTGAGAATAATTAGGTCATGAAAAAAATTATAGAAGTGTCATGAATATCTTAGAGGTTTTACATATGAGGATCAAGGTCAGAAGACCTAATTAAGCCATGAAGAGGGCTAATTTAGGGAAGAAGGCTAGAGGCTAGTTTGTGAGGGATAGAAGTGAGTGAAGAGATGAAGAAGAAGATCATCATATATTTTATAAGAAACAAGGGTTTATAAATTTGATCAAGTGTATCAAGTAGTTAAGTTGGTATTGAGTCATCTACGATGTTGGTTCTTCTTTACAAGTGGGTGCTTAGCTAGTTGGGGTTAGTGATCCATGTGGAGTTGGTGCTTCACTAAAGATTGGTGTTTATCTTAAAGGATTGTAGTCCATTTGCTTCATCAGTGGGTTTTATTAATTTTAATGGTTTCCCACATATATTATGTGTTCATGTGTTTCATAATCTTATGATTTAGTGCTTATGCTTGCTAAAATGTACATGCTTGTTAGAATGGTTCATTTAACATTAAGTGGAATTAAATAAAAAAGTTTTGAAGACTTATTCACCCCCCTCTCAATAATTTTTCTTATAAAAAATAAAGAATTTATTAAATATGTATTGAATATATTTTTATTCCATTGGATTCATCATATTATCCAACATTATCTTATACCTTAAGACATATTTATTGATAGGTTCATTGGTTCCTTGTTTGATTTTTAAAAATTGGGCATAGGAAACCTTTTCAGTAATGTCGATAGAGAAGTGAGACACAAATTTATCTACAATACATTTTAATTATTTTATTGATTAGATTAATAACTCATAAAACCACCTTATATCATAGTTATTAAGGATCTTTAGAAATAGTTTAGTTAAAAGTTTATCATAAGAGGCATAATCAAGGCATTCCACATAGAAAGATCAAATATGTTGGTCAAGATAACCCTTTACATCATAAAATATGAAATTAAGTGTGAAAAAACTATTTTTAAAGGGGTTAAAATATATTTTAGGTATAAAAGGGTTATGAAACATCTCTTGTGAATCAATAACAGAAGGTGATTCATATATTTTTTTCAATATTTGTAACCTTGCCTTGCCAAAATTTTATAGTTTGGAAAATATATTAAACTTATTTATCACTAAGTTTTGAATCTTGATAAGTTATCAAAGGAGGTGTACCCATAGTTTGAGTGGATATAGATATTGAAAATTGTAATTGAGTTGAAAGATTAATGTTTCTTATGTAAGATGTAACACTAATAGGATTTGTTTTAGGGAAAAATGGTGTAAACACATATCTCATGATCTCATTATAATTATAAAGAGGTGATGTGTTCAAGGGGAGGATTATTGGTATATAATTAGTTGTATCACCACCTAAGGATTCACTATCACTAGGTGAGGAAGCCTTAGCATGATTATTGATTTCATATCTTCTAACATATAAATAAGCATTCATTAAGCCATTATTGTTATTAATATGAGTAACTAATGCTTATTTATGTTAGATTTAAAATCATGTGTTTTTATTAAAAATTTCCATTGTTTATAAATGAAAATTTTGATAATTTGAAACAAATTAAAACAATCATAAAAATAGTAAACCCTAAGCCAAATTAGGGTTATGCATATAAATACATAGGAATTGAGTTTAACAAATGTTTAATCCTAAATTAAATTTTGGTACAAGGGTAATATATAGTTAACAATATATAAATGAATAAGTAAAAGGGTGATAAAAAGATCCATAAAAAGACAATTAATTTTCAAACTCAATTAAATAATATTATGCAATTATAATATTAAGATATGCTAAAAATATAAAATACATATATTAATTGATATTGTAACAAGTTATAAACAAGAGTACCTAGATAGCTTACAATGTGTATGTATATCTAGGATAAAATAAGCTGGAAGTGGATTGGATTAGGATTTTGGAAGAATCATTAGATTTTAAAAATTTTCATTTTGCAGCATTAGAAACTTATGTTAGATTTAGATAGTTGCATTGATGCTTATGTCTAAGTTTGACACATGTGTCTAGTATGGAATATTGAATAGTTTTCAATAAGACCACATAGATACTTTTATGTTTTATATATTATTTATTTTTATGTATAAAAATAATGCACATAAGCTATCACTCTTTGTCAAATGATCAAACCTTACCTTCCTCACCCTTGGAGTGACTATGGGGAAAATGGGTTAGTGGGCACATGGTGTTAAGCTAACCTAAGGACCCATTTGTCAATGATAACTACCTACATAAAAAATAATATAAAGAGGTCATCAAAGTTATGTAGTTATCCCATACATCATGTATCATGTGCATGAGGGTGCAATGTGTGATAAGTAAGTACATATAGTGACCTAGATTATAAATTGGAAAATATGGTTCATGAGATGTTATTTAAGTAATGTATACCTATGGGGATCCTTATCATATTCCCATTATATAAATGGGAATTAATAACACAATTTTTCTCACTTGAAAACTTGATCGAGTGCTTTTACTAGGTTACTTATGAGTTCTCAGTATTTTCTAGGTTATTAGGTAAGGAATGAATGAGGGTTGATATTGTATAAATACCAATATAGTTGGTAAATATTTCACATTAAATAACATATGGAAACCTTTAGGATACATTTTATTTGAAAATTAGAGGAATTTTTGGCATTAGAAACTTAGTTTGAAAAGGGACACTAGTGTCAATGTCGGCATCTAGCTGGGACTCAAGTGTCTGAGAAGTTGGAAAATAGGTATAGGTATAAAAATTGAAAATAATGATAATGATCAGGTTTATATTAATTTTAATAGTATAAAATGATTGGTTATTAGAATAAAAGTGGTAAGGCTAAGATATAATCAATTTGGTAAAAAATGATAGTGAAGGTGACCCTTTTGGTAGGGGGAAAGTCTTAATACTGAAGGGACAAACCATGATAGGTTTTTTAAAAGTGTAAAATAGTGAGGTACTATATAAATAATATTTATTTTTTATATTCTTATCTGAGATGGGAAAAGTGGCATAGGTTTACAAGGTTTTAAATTTTGAAAGAACAAGTGCAACTATGCCTCCACTCTAAATGTGATTGAATCCTTGTAAATGAAATCCACTTGTCTTATTTGCAACAAGACTTAATTAAATTTTATTTTTTAAATGATTAGACCATCATAATAAATATTTTAGAGTGGAATGATCTAATATATTTTATATGATGGATTAATTTATAATATAAGGCCCACTCTAAATAAATTTTCCAAGAATGAATTTATTTTGAGTATAAAGCTTGGGTGATAGATCTCATCAATGATGATGATCATGATAATAAGAAATAATAACTAAGATTTATATTAAAAATTAATTCATTATTATAAATGTATTTTATTTTCATAATAAAAAATAAATAAATTAAAATTTTCAAGTCATATAAAGGTTATGATATTCAGTAGTAGTCTACTTCTGATTGTTCTAGATGGAGTCAGTCTAGATCTATTCTCTTTTGGAACCCTTTTAGAACTAGTTTTAGTATATCCTTAGTATCACTCCCCATGGAAAAAAAGTTGGGGATGTGTGAATAATTTAACCAACTACTAGGTGTGCTTAAGTGAGAGATCTTAGGGGAAGTAGATTCATAGCTAACAAAAAAGGTTTTGGCCATTCACGGCTCTTAGGCCAGTAGGGTTATAGTGTTGGAAAAGGGTCCTAAGACTAATTATAGGTAGGAATTTAAGTAAGATGGAGAGAAATTATATAATAATATCACATATGTGAATATGAGGCTTATATAATAATATATTGGTAAGTTCTAATCCTTTGTGGAAGCTATCAAAATGATAGTCTATCTTCAGAATAAATCAAAGCCTACCCTTTAGGTGGAAGATAAAAACCCCTCAGTTAAATTTATAGAGAAAGTGGCTAAGGATTTACATAGGAATTAGTATTGGTTCTCATCTAGAGAAATTATCTATAGATTTTATAGGCATTGGCCCAACCTTTCAACCTTACATGATTAGGTATCTTAAAAATAACAACTAATCATGGAGGACAATATGGGTAATTACACATGCATAAAATAGTTTTGTATTGAAGTATTTGATATTTTAAAGAATAGATCCAAGTTTTTATAAGATAAAACCTAGTTTTGGGATAACCACGTTCTCTTTTTAAAACCCTAGTTTGTAGATTGTAATCTCCTAGTGGAAACCCTAACCACTAGGCCCTTTTAAATTTGGATGTCTCACCTCCCTCTACATTTTTGCTTAACTTATTACCTCATGAACATTGGGAATATATTGGGTGAGTTGATAATGATCGATGATTCAACCATTATTTTTATTCATACTACTTTCACATGGATCTTGGTAATGATAGACACCTCATATAAACTCCTAGCCAACACTGAATTAAAAATTGGAGATCGATATTAGACACAGTCATTGAATTATGAAGGAATCTTGTTCATATGTCATAAATTCTTTGAAATTGGACATATAGAATTTGGCTATCCTAGATCCAAATAGAATACTATGACTACATGGTGGAAGGATGCACTTCCTTTTCATCTCATGAATATTTTTAACTATAAGCAGTATAGCAATTTAGAAGTAAAAATGTGTGTCACATCCATTCTTGTGGATTCATAATTATAAGTTTCTAAAGATAAAGGAAAAAAATATGAAAAATTTGTATCAGCTGATGAGGGATTAGTTAGTAATGTTTCCACTAAACTAACCAAAGAATAGATTAAATTCAAAAAGAAGAAGAAAGGATAGACAACTCTTGAACCAACCGCTCATCAATCAGGGAAATTGAAAGGGGAAGGATGTTATAAGGATGAAGATGATAAAAGGTCTTAGGCCCTCATGCTGTAGTTTATTGATTTTTCTAGTTGGTTTCATTTTTGATTTTTCTATTTGGTTTCATTTTTATTTGTTTTATATATGGGTAGCCCCCATGTTATTTAGCTTATTTCAAACTTGGTTTCAACCTCCTTGGTCCTCAAGTTTGAGGTATTTTTGGCCTCCTTGTAATCCTATATTTTTAATTTTAAATAATACAAGTAAGGGACCTACTAACCCTTAATCATCTATAAAAAATAATATGATATTCAACAAATAAAATATTTAATTATTTTTCAAATCATATCATGACAAGCTAAAACAAATCAAAAACAAAATTGATTTTTGTATATCAAGTTCATTGAGATGAAAAATGCATAAAAATTAAGAAGAAGAAGAAGATATTAACCATTTTGTATTGTGGATGCTCTCTTGCAACATACAAATTTTAGGATTTTAAAATAAAACTAGTATTTAACAAAAGAGAAACATGAAGCAAGAAAATATTCAAAAAATTAACTTAATATATAATAAGAGTAGTTGTATATATAATGAAATCTTTAAATATTAGAAATTAATACATAGAAATAAGTTAAAACATGATCCTATGAATATTTTATCAGTATTCATGTACAAAATAAAATGTTTTCTTAAATTTGTATTAAAATAGTTATAATAGAAAAAACACAAAATAAATGCATTTTTTAAAATTAATCATCTATACAATGATAAATTTGAGTTTAATTTGTCAAAAAATAGTTATAAATATATAAAACATACTAAAAATGAAACTTAGAAAAGCATATAACCCTGATTGTGTAAAATCTTTATAAATCAAGGGCTTCAAATGAGTCTCTTCTTTGATGAAATACCCATGCTAGAAATGGTTGAATAAGTTGTAAAAATTATATATTAAATACATATATAATTAATTCATGTCATTTATATTGTGAATCTCATGCTTATGCTCCTCTTATTTGTTACATTTTATAATTTAAAGTGCATCTCTCTTCCTATTATCATGCCCCAAATCATATAAATAGTATTGATCAAACCCTACAAAAACTATAAATTAGTTTAAAATCCATGTATTTCCTTCTCTTCTCCCCATCGCTTTTTTCCTATTAAAGAAATGAAAAATCAAACCCTACATAATTTTTTGCAAAAAAAATTATTTTAACATCCCATAAATAAATCTTGCTCAATTTAAAAGGTGGCATTTTAAAAATATGAATAAGTCATCTTAAATTTTGATTCTCAAATTAAAATGTTAAAATTTCAAACTTGAAATATTTAGAGATAAGATTTATGGGTCACATTAAAATATGTGGGTGGAAAATATTATGGCAACATATTCAAATTTCAAATATGTCACTTTTAAATTTAATTTGAATTCAACACATTATATAATTTTACCAATTTGAATATATTAGGAAGAGTTAATAACTATTGTTAAAAATGAAATTTTAAATCCTAAGAAATATTGAATAATAGTAAAACCTATTATTTTTTTTTCTTACAATATTAAAAATGTATTAATATTATTTTAAACAATTAATATTTTTAAAGTATTTTGTGAACCATCTTGTGGACTCAATTTTATTATTTATAATTAAATAATTAATATCAACTATAATATTTTAGTGAAGTAAATTTAAAAAATGGTGAAGGGCAAGAAGTTGATCAGAATTAGGAAACTAAGGTTTCATAGGTGGATTTTAGGGGGGATACAACATGTAATAAATAGGATTCAGGTAGGGAAGTTGGTAGGCCAAGTATTGAAGTAGGGATATATGATACAAATCAGAAGGGGCTTGTCAAGGATTCATGAGAAAAGGAATCTACTTGCAAGGAACCATGCGAGGTGGATTCAAGGATAACTCCATATTTATTCAAGGACACATGGGTAGAGTGATCCTGGGAAAAATATAGGAAAATTTAGAGGTTGTAGAGTTTCCCCTAGACCCTACTATAGATGATAATGAGGCATTATTAGATATTATTGATCTATATGATTTCAAGGCTAAATCTAGTATCAAAAATTATCTTTTATCTAGGTTCAATGTTTTTAGGTTGAATATTGATAAGTTCTAAGAGTGGGCTAGTCATAAGTGGAAGCCCAAGTGATAACTTGAGGTCATTGCTATGGACAAATTTTTCTTCTTTTTATTTTTCACTAATGCTTAAGACTATTTAAGGACCCTATTATAAGGTCTATGGTTCATGGTAAAAGCTTACCTTTTTTACATAAATAAGAAACTAGGATTTAATTTTAATAATGACTCAATGGAAGAAGTCCCATTTTAGATCTCTCTCCTAAGGATTCCTCTATAATTCTAGTAGGGGGAGGTAATTATGGGGATTTTCAAGGCCATCAGACAACCCACTAGACTAGATCCAATGAATAAATCTAATTTTATTCTTATTGTAACCCATTTTAGTGTTTATGTTCAAAATAATCAATAATTTATAAGTTCAATTATGCTTAAGTCAAAATATGGGAAGTGGAAGCATGACACAAAGTATGAAAATGAATATTAAATCTATAAAAAAATTAGTATGCTTGGTCATGAGGATAAATAATACCCAAATAAAAAAGTGTCCAATCATACTACTACTTCCCATTAGAGGAAGATTGTAGAATTTGGGATAAATATTGGAGAGAGTAAGGTAGAATTGAACCTCCCCAGTGATGAAGGTCCTAGGGTTAATAATGTTGCTCAAAATGTTGGAGTAGAAATAAAAAAATTAAGATAAAAAAGATTTTATAGAATATCCAAAAATGTTATAAAAATATGTCTCTCAATCCATTATTAGGGACTATGAGGGTTTAACTCTTGATAAAAAAAAAGTATAAAAAGATGGAACCACACCAATTTTAGGTACATAATTCACAAATTCAGAGTTTGAATATTTTATGCCTGAGATAACCCAACTTTAAAAGGGCCCCAAAAATGGTTTCAATAAGATAAGATGTGGTCCAATTTTATACTTATAAGAGTAAGGAGGAAGGGATAAATTACCTTAAAGAGGATCAATGGATTCAAGTAGGGAACTTAATGGATTAAAAAATAAGGTTGGTGTGGGAGAAGGCCCCAAACCAAGAGGAATATTAGTAGGATAGAAAGTAATAAACATGGAAATAGATAAGGAGGTGCTAAGAGGTACTCAAAGGACCTTACAACCAAGTAAGATTTTCCCAAAATCAAAAAATATAAAATTTATCTCTTGGAGTGTTATAAGGATTGATAATCCCAACAAGAAAATATTAGTTAAGAACTTAACATTGAAGAATAAAACTAGCATTTAATTTTTCAAGAGACTAAGTTATTTGATGCAAACATGGAAAAATATAGAAAGGATATAAGTGTTCAGTGGTTGGGTTGAATGGATTAGTAGATGGTTTAGTCATATTTTAGAACCCCAATGACTAGGAAGGGGGATGTTTACTAGAAAATAAAAATAATATAGTGCCTTTGTTTTGTGATAAAGTTAGCAAATCCATATGGATTATGTCCAAATATACACTCCCAACACTATAACATGTAGGAACCTTATTTGGGATGACATTATAAATTTTAGGTCAAATAATGTTGGTTATAAATGGATGTTAGTTGAATACTTTAATAAAATTATATTTCCTTTAGATAAAGGATGAATATAGGAGTATAATGACAACAAGGAAAAATTAAATGAATTAATATATAGTAATGGATTCTTATACATGGAAATATGTAGAGACAATTATACTTGGATTAACAAGAGACTATGGGAAAGCAACATCCAAGTCAGGCTATATAAAATACTTATCTCCTTAGAATGGAATCTAAACAACTATTACAGAGTATCAACCCTTTTAAGGGTTGGATCTAACCATAACCTAGTGGTTCTTAATGAGGATACGGTCATAAAAAATAATAATATCCATTTCCAATTCAATAATGTCTGGTTGTAACACCCAAAGCTTTTGGAATAATTGAATCTTTGGTAGGAGGAAGTTCAAGGATTATATATGTTTGTTCTAGCTTGAAAGATCAAGTTTGATAACCAAAAACTTAAAATATGGAATAAGGAGGTGTTTGGAAATATTTAAAAAATATATATATAAATAATGAGGATGATTTATAGAATATTTTTGAGGAGGTGTAGTCCTTTGTGCTAAACAAATAAATTCTCAAAAAATAAAAAATACCTCTTTAGTCTCTTTCATAACTTGGAAGCAAATGAAGAAACCTTATGGAAATAGAAGTCAAGAAGTATTTGGATCAAGGACAGAGACCAAAATACTAAGTTTTTTCACCATTATACTAGAAGGAATATGAGTGATATTATAAGTAGTTACATTATCAGAGATGATGAAAGTAAGTGTGATCAGGAGTCTAAAGTTACATAATAAATTGGCTCTTACTTCAAGCATCTTCTATCTATCAAATCTAATCACAGACCAAGGGTGGAGAGTGAGTTTATTGAAATATTTAAAAATGTGATAAAACCTAAGGAATAATATTAAATACTTAACCATACTTTTCTAATAGAGGTAAAGTTTTTAGTCTTCTCCATGGAAGGATAAAAATGCCCAAGCCCACACAATTTTCCTACCATAGTCTTTTAAATGTTTTGGGACATTATTAAGAATAAGTTTATGTTTATGGTAATTTACTTATTTAGAGTGGGGAATATCCTTAATGAATTAGATAAATCCTTCCTTTTCCTTCTTCCCAATAAGGTAGGAGCCAAGAATTTGAACTAATTCATACCAATCAGCTTGTGTAACACTTTTACAAGATTTGAACTAAAACTCTAGTCATAAGAATGCAATCCCTATTGCCCAAAATTATTTTAGATAAATAAGGGGTTTTTGTGTTTTGGAGGAAAATTATTGAAATAATCATATTGATATATGGATCCATTCATTTAATTGAACACTTACAAAGGGTGGGCATTCTACTCAAACTGGATTTGTATAAAGCTTAAGATAGAGTTTCATGGAAAATTTTGGACAAGATCCTTGAGAAAGTCTATTTCAACAAATATATTAAAGATATTAATCTCTTGTTTTGCCACTTCAAAATTATTTATTCTAGTCAGTGGATATTTGGAAGGATAATTATAAGCTAAAATTTGCCTTAGGTAAAGAGATGCCCTCTCTCCATACCTTTTTATTATTATGGTGGAATCTCTTAGTAGGAAATTTTAAGAAACTAGAGTGGTTGGTTTAATTAAAGGCCTTCAAGTTTCCTCTTTCATGGAACCCCTTACTAACCAATAATTCATGGATGATACTTTGGTGAGAATCCTTTGTGGTAGACGTTAATGTTGTTAGGTCAATGTTTTAGGACTACGAGTTAGTCTCCAATCATAATGTGATCTTTTATAAAATTTATTTTTTCTTTATCAACATTGTGGTTAGGATACAAATGAAGATATCTATAATTTTGGGATGTCAAATTCAAGAATTACCTACATCCTACCTAGGCATACCACTTTGTGTAAATAGGATAAAAATCAATTTTTATAATCCATTATTGGATAGAATCCAAAATAATTTGACATGATGGAAAGGGTGCCTATAGTCTCAATTTGGAAAAGTAAAATTATTCTAAATATCTCTCCAAAGCATATTTATTTACTAGATGTCCATTTTTAGCATACCCCATAAGATAAAAAACAAAATTGAGTAGATCCAAAGAAGGTTATTATGGTCAAACAAAGAATTAAAAAAAAAAATTATTTGGTGTCTTGGCAAAAGGTTTGTAGGCCAAAAAACCTTAAGGGATGGGTCTAAGGAGGATCAAAAGCATGAAAAAATATCTCATAACAAAACAAGTTTGGAATATTATGAAGGAATAATCCATATGGACTAATACTATAAGGGATAAATTCCTCATATAGGAGAAGAAGATAACATGATTATAGAGGGAAGTTCCAACATAAGGGTCATTATTTTGGAAAGTGGTTATCAAGTGCAAGGAACTAAATTGTAAGCGTAGTAAATGTATGGTTGGTAATGGAAGATAGGTTAATTTTTAGGAGGATATGTGGTTTTTTAACTTCTCCCTAAATTTTTTGGACCATTAGAGGGACATTATTTTCCATTTTAAACTGAATATTGGTGAAAAATATTTTAATATTGGGTCCTTTCATATGAGGGCCTTAATTATAACGAGATGAATTAGGAAGATGAGGTTGGGACCCTCAATCAAAGCTTGGCCAATTTAATCTAGTAGCTAAAGGAAATGCACATTTTCCTACACCTAAAATAGGACACAATGATATGGCACAAGAATGAAATTGGGGATTAATAGTTAAAATATGATTACATGCTTGATATGGAGTTTAAGGGGGTTGGTGGTCAATAGATTAATTTATCCTTTAAATTCTTGATCCCTAAGGTCAATTTTTTTTATTGGATTGTTAGTGAAAACAAGATTCTAACCATCAATAACTTCATGAATAAAGGGATATAAATTTCTAATAGATGTTTCCTATGTAAAAGAAAAGATTATTTAGTTAAGCATATTTTCTTAGATTGTAATTAAGCATCCCAAATATTTTATTTCTTTCTCAAAAAATTCAACATGGTCTAGGTTAGTCCTAACTCAATGTGGAATGTAATTCTATAGTGGAATCCACCTTGGAACCAACCAATTTTGTATTTATTATGGAATCTGACATTTCCTAACAATTTTTGGGGTATCTGGAAAGAAATAAATAATCACATATTTAGGAATAAATCTAGAAAACTAAAATATTTGTTTCTCATAATTCAAGGGGCCATTAAGGAAAACTAGTTGGCATTCTGTTTAATAAAAATGGAAAAGAATGGATATGTCATCCAACATATTACTTCCCTTTGGAGAATTGATATTCCTAATGCTCAAAATAGTATTAATAGCAATATGGATAGGAGTCTGATCAGATGGTCCAAACCTTTGGAGGGATGTTTCAAGATCAATTTTGATACAGTTGCCAAGGGGAACTTGGCCCTAATGGGGGGAGGGGTTATTATAAATTTAAATATTTTTTGGTGGTAAATTTTTTTAGTGGGATGGGTACCAAAACCAATCATGTGGTCAAGGATAGAATGGCTCTATGGAAAATCTAGTTGGTAGTTGAACTTAAGATTCATAATATTATCATATAAAGTGATTCCTTAAACATTGTAAGGTGTATCTTATGTAAATTTTACCTTTATTGGACCATATTAAAATAAATTAGGGATGCTATAACCTTCCTTAACCATTTCCAATTTGTTTAGATCAAGAATGAGTATATGGAAGGAAATGAGTGTGTTGACATAATGGTTAACTTAGGTATGAGGGTCAAATGTTTTAAAAAATTCATTCTCATTGGAGAATCTACCACCTCAACTTATAATTATGTTGGGTGGTGAATAAAATGGTATTAATAAATAATTTAGAAGTATTGATATTATTATGGATTTTATTGATCAAAATTTAGTCCCAAAACCATGAGAGAGCTTACATCTTAATGAGTGTCTCATAAATGTTCCAATATGGGCTATCATTTATCTTTTTCAGAGGAAGGACAACTCATTTAGGAGTTTTTAGGCCATAATTAAGATGAATTTATAATAACACATTGGTTTTAATCCTAATTTTATAGTTTCCTAATGAGGAAGAGCATTACACTTTTAAATCTCCATTATAACTCATAGAGCCAAGAGGATGGGGGTGATCTAGATAGTATTGAGCCCATTTCATGTGTTGATGTTAGAAGTCACATTTTTCAAATTATGCATAGTTGGGGTCTCATAGTGTACATGGAGAGATGTTTTAGCCATGAACCAAAACTATTAGTTGAATTTGTAATATCTTGAAATAAAAAGGTAGTTATAATGAGGGGATCATTATCAATGTCTATGAGGAGAGAATTATGATGATAATTGGTATATCCCTAATGACATTAAGGATTTCAAGGTCAAGTATAAAAGGGTCAAATTGATTGATTTTTTTTTATGATAAGACACTTAAAAATAAGGTGAAAAAAGGACTCATGAGGTAAAACCTTCATTGTCCCTAGTCGAAGGTGTGTTTGGAGGTTATGAGTTACATGATGCTTGAGGGGAAGAAAAGGTTGGTTCACTCACCTCACTTACTTGCACTCAACCATTTCAATAAAAAATTCACCCTCAATCTACCAATCTTCTTGGTGAGGTCTTTAGAATGCAAGGTAAAAGCCTACTAAAATGATATTTTAGATGTTTTCATCCACCAGGTGCTCATCCTAGTATTGGTGATGAAGGATAAGTCTTTGATGGATATTAGGGTGGATAATGGGGAGGAGGCTGGACTTAAGGTTATTAAGAAGGCTAGTATTTGGGATGAAGTCAAGTATTCTGTAATAGATTCAAAGGACTCAAAGAATACTCTCAAATAATTCATGCATAATAATAAAAATAAGGAAAAACTAGAATGAAAAGGAGAATGATCATGTCAAATGAGGATGAAGACCTTGAACATACCAAGTTAGAGGTATAAACCCTTTTATAACTCAAAAATGATCATCTAGAGTTGACAATCTCTATTTAAAATGAGGAAGAGGAACCTAGAGGTTAGGTTATAGGAGATATGGGGACCCAAACATCCAACTTGAAGAATGGTAGGAAGGAATCTATGCAAGGTGAGAGACTAGTTGAGGATTAAGGATCTAGTATAAACTTAAAGGTCAAGCTAAAGGACTTGTAAGTGAGACTGAGGGGTCTAATGAAGGACATTAAATAAATAGAAAGGAAATCAAAATTATTATAAAAGTTATTCTAGATAGATCTATAATTATCACCATGGGTGGTGAGGTCTAGAAGAAAGTAGTGGTCTTGTTTAATCCTAAGCTTGAGGTAGTGCTAAAAGAGTAATATGCACTACAAAAAAAACATGAGGAAACTCAAAATAAGTGAAAGGAGAATACATAGAATAGGAGGAGGGATAAGTGTCTGAGATTAATTAATATCCTTAGAATCAACCAAAATATGGAACAATAGAGGGGCCTATTAAAAGTACAAAAATAAACATGAAAAAGAAGAAAGAAGTTTTTTAGAAGTGGTTGGCATCAAAATGAATAAAAAGAATAAAGATACTACCCAAGATGAGTTAGAAGACTAGTAGGGTAGTCTAGTATTGTCTTGTATTGTCTATTTTTTATTTGTTTGGTTGGTTTTATTTCTAATTTTGGGTTGGTTCTAAGTGGGTTTTTGTTGGCTCCTTGATAGGATGCATGTTCTAGTTTTTACCTACTAGGTATTTGATGTTTATGTAAGGGTTATGGGATCCTTTAAAACCCATTTGTTTACCTTATCTAGAAAAAATTAATATTTATAAAAAATATTATAAACTATAAAATTATTTTGAATTTTATAATTATATAACTATTATTATATTATAAGATTTATTTTGAATGATATATATATATATATATGTATGTATATGTGTGTGTGTGTGTGTGTGTGTGTGTGTGTGTGTGTGTGTGTGTGTGTGTGTGTGTGTGTGTGTGTGTGTGTGTGTATGTATATATATACATATATATATACTATAAAATTATCTTGAATTTTATAATTATATAACTATTATTATATTATAAGATTTATTTTGAATGATAGAATTTTATATATATATATATATATATATATATATATATATATATATATATATACACTATTAATATTAAAAGCTTACAATATTTTCAAAGTTATAAAATTATATTGAATAATTAAAATTTATGGTGATATTTAAGTGAATACTTTGTAAACTTTTAACTACAATGTGTTATATTATTTAAAACTTTAATTTTGAATGCATCAATTATATGAGCATTATTATAATCTATTGTGATTTTTAAATAAAATATTACACGAGCTATTATTCCAATGTGTTAAATTATAAGATATATCATTCAATGTAATAATTAAATGACCACTAATATTATTAAGAGTTTATTTTATTATAAATTACTATTATCTATATAAATTGAACTTATTACAAAGTTTTTAGTAGAATCTTTTTTGGACTATTATTATAATAATGTATAATTTATACAATTATATTAAAAGTAGGAATTACATATGCATTAACATTATATACCTAACATTTTTTTAGATTAACTTTATTATAGTTTCTTATAATAATATTTATGGAAAAATTATTATAATATTTTTATATTGAAGGTTAGAGTTATATAAAAATTATTATAATTTGATATTATAATATTTTATTTTTAATGTTAGAATTAAATATATGTATTAACTATTACTAAAATCTTACATTATTGTAAACTATAAGATTATATTGAGATTTATAATTATATAACAAATACTATAATGGTAGTTTATAATCTTTTATATTGAATTCTATAATTAAATATATGCATATTATTGTTACAATCTTATAATATTATAAAATATTATATGATTATTTTAAATAACTATCATACATATCTTTGATAAATCTATGTAAAATACACCGATAGATATCATTATCAAGCCACTCACAATTGAATGTGATATAGGTGCATCAAGAATGATATCTATCAGTATATTTTACATAGATTTATCTAAGATATGTATGTTAGTTATATTCTATTGTATAATTTTTAATGTCAAATATTTTTATCTTAAAATTTAAATTATTATTAATTTTATATTTTAATCTCATTTTTAATGTCAAATATTTATCCTTTTAAAAATTAAAGCGATAATATCATCTCTTGAATGAAGAGATTGACATAAATTAATATATGAAAAGTTCAGAAAAAATTCTTAGTTGTTAATATCCAAGAAATCAAGCATTAAAAATCATCATAATTATTTATCCTATTTGCATGGAATTTGAATTGACTTATAATTTATGTTGTATTATTAAAAATGAACTCATCCAAATAAATCTCTTAGAGTGGGTGGAATCTCACTTTAAATGAGAAGATACTAATCCTATTTTCATTAAATTTTTTATTTGGAGATATTTACATGCTATGTTAAAAATTACATAGAGTAAAAATAAGCTTAAAACACTTCTATTTTTCATTATGTCCATCTTGAGAAAGCCATTAGAGTGGGAGAATTCCCACTATAGTTTAATGAGAAGTTATCTCCTGAATGAAGAGATTGACATAAATTAATATTTGAAAAGTTGAGAAAAAAATTCTTAGTTGTTAATATCCAAGAAATCAAGCATTAAAAATCATCATAATTATTTATACTATTTGCATGGAATTTGAATTGACTTATAATTTATGTTGTATTATTGAAAATGAATTCATATAAATAAATATCTTAGAGTTGGTGGACTCTCACTTTAAATGAGAAGATACTAATCCTATTTTCATTAATTTTTTTATTTGAAGATATTTACATACTATGTTAAAACATTACATAGAGTAAAAACAAGCTTAAAACACTTCTATTTTTCATTATGTCCATCTTGAGAAAGTCATTAGAGTGGGAGAATTCCCACTATAGTTCAATGAGAAATTATCTCTTGAATGAAGATATTGACATAAATTAATATATGAAAAGTTGAGAAAAAATTCTTAGTTGTTAATATCCAAGAAATCAAGCATTAAAAATAATCATAATTATTTATCCTATTTGCATGGAATTTGAATTGACTTATAATTTATGTTGTATTATTAAACATGAATTCATCCAAATAAATCTCTTAGAGTGGGTGGACTCTCACTTTAAATGAGAAGATAATAATCATATTTTCATTAATTTTTTTATTTGAAGATATTTACATGCTATGTTAAAACATTACATAGAGTAAATATAAGCTTAAAACACTTCTATTTTTCATTATGTCCATCCTAAGAAAGCCATTAGAGTGGGAGAATTACCACTAAAGTTTAATGAGAAGTTATCTCTTGATTGAAGAGATTCACATAAATTAATATATGAAAAGTTGAGAAAAAATTCTTAGTTGCTAATATCCAAGAAATCAAGCATTAAAAATCATTATAATTATTTATCCTATTTGCACGGAATTTGAATTGACTTATAATTTATGTTGTATTAATAAAAATGAATTCATATAAATAAATCTCTTAGAGTGGGTGGACTCTCACTTTAAATGAGAAGATACTAATCCTATTTTCATTAAATTTTTTATTTGAAGATATTTACATGCTATGTTAAAACATGACATAGAGTAAAAATAAGCTTAAGACACTTCTATTTTTCATTATGTCCATCTTGAGAAAGCCATTAGAGTGGGAGAATTCTCAATATAGTTTAATGAGAATTTATCACTTTAATTAAGAGATTGACATAAATTAATATATGTAAAGTTGAGAAAAAATTCTTAGTTGTTAATATCCAAGAAATCAAGATTTAAAAATCATCATAATTATTTATCCTATTTGCATGGAATTTGAATTGACTTATAATTTATGTTGTATTAATAAAAATGAATTCATCCAAATAAATCTCTTAGAGTGGGTGGACTCTCACTTTAAATGAGAAGATACTAATCCTATTTTCATTAAATTTTTTATTTGAAGATATTTACATGCTATGTTAAAACATTACATAGAGTAAAAATAAGCTTAAAACACTTCTATTTTTCATTATGTCCATCTTGAGAAAGCCATTAGAGTGGGAGAGTTCTCACTATATTTTAATGAGAATTTATCTCTTTAATTAAGAGATTGACATAAATTAATATATGCAAAGTTGAGAAAAAGTTCTTAGTTGTTAATATCCAAGAAATCAAGCTCTAAAAATCATCATAATTATTTATCCTATTTGCTTGGAATTTGAATTGACTTATAATTTATGTTGTATTAATAAAAATGAATTCATCCAAATAAATCTCTTAGAGTGGGTGGACTCTCACTTTAAATGAGAAGATACTAATCCTATTTTCATTAAATTTTTTATTTGAAGATATTTACATGCTATGTTAAAACATGACATAGAGTAAAAATAAGCATAAAACACTTCTATTTTTCATTATGTCCATCTTGAGAAAGCCATTAGAGTGGGATAATTCCCACTATATTTTAATGAGAAGTTATCTCTTGAATGAAGAGATTGACATAAAGTTATATATGAAAAGTTTAGAAAAAATTCTTAGTTGTTAATATCCAAGAAATCAAGCATTAAAAATCATCATAATTATTTATCCTAACTGCATGGAATTTGAATTGACTTATAATTTATGTTTTATTATTAAAAATGAATTCATCCAAATAAATCTCTTAGAGTGGGTGGAATCTCACTTTAAATGAGAAGATACTAATCCTATTTTCATTAAATTTTTTATTTGGAGATATTTACATGCTATGTTAAAAATTACATAGAGTAAAAATAAGCTTAAAAGACTTCTATTTTTCATTATGTCCATCTTGAGAAAGCCATTAGAGTGGGATAATTCCCACTATAGTTTAATGAGAGGTTATCTCCATAAATGAAGAGATTGACATAAGCATTAATATATGAAAAGTTGAGAAAAAAAAATTCTTAGTTGCTAATATCCAAGAAATCAAGCATTAAAAATCATCATAATTATTTATCCTATTTGCATGGAATTTGAATTGACTTTTAAATTATTTTGTAATTTTTATGTTGTATTATTAAAAATTAATTCATCCAAATAAATCTCTTAGAGTGGGTGGACTCTCACTTTAAATGAGAAGATACTAATCCTATTTTCATTAATAATTTTTATTTGAAGATATTTACATGCTATGTTAAAACATTACATAGAGTAAAAATAAGCTTGAAACACTTCTATTTTTCATTATGTCCATCCTGAGAAATTCATTAGAGTGGGAGAATTCCAACTATAGTTTAATGAGAAGTTATTAATCCTATTTACACTATATTTTAAAAACTTTACATGATTTTTAAAACCATTACACATAAGAACAACAAAGTTTCTTGTATTTTTTGCATTAATACCATCTTGAGAAATCTCTTACAGTAGGTGGTAATCCACCATAATGAGAAAATAGTAATCCTATTTACACTATACTTGCAAATATTTACATGTCATGTAGAACAATTTTATAGAGAAATAACAAGCTTGCCTGTAATATTTTCACTAAGTTCATCCTAAGAAATCTCTTAGAGTGGGTGACTAACCACTTTAAAGGAGAAGCTATTGATCCTATTTTCACTAAATTCATTATTTTAAAATCTTTACATGCTATGTTAAACCTTTACACAGAGTGAAAAAAAACATGTAACTCATCCTTTTTATATAATGTTTATCATGAGAAATATTATAGAGTGGGTGGCCTCCCACTCCAATTTAATGAGAAGATACTAATATTATTTGCACTATATTTGAAAATATGTACGTGTTATTGATAACCACTACACAAAGTAACACCATTATTACTCATCCTTTTTTCAATAGGTGTATCTTGATTAAGATATTATTGTGGGTGGTTGCCCACTCTAAATGATAACCTAATAATCATATTTGCACTATATTTGAAAATATTTACATTCTATGTAGAACCATTACATAGAATAAAAACAAGATTTCTCATCCTTTTTGCGCTAAATCCATCCTAATAAATCTCTTAAAGTGGGATGTTAACCACTCTAAATGATAATATATTAATCCTATTTCCACTATATTTGAAAAAATTACCTATTATGATGAACCATTTCATATATTAATAACAATATTACTAATCCTTTGTGTATTACAAGTTGGAAAGATGAATTTTCATTATAAGAACATAGTCTAAAAAGTTCATCTTCATGTGGCTAACTACCCTATTCCTAGAATCATGTTGGATGATAATATTATCTATGGAACCGAATTGTATTAAACCATTATTACCAGAATATTTCTAGTTCTTGACTCATCTTATTTTAGTGACATGGCTGATAGAATAGTTCCTTACATAAATGTAGATACAAGCTTATCATGTTTCATCAAATCAATCGATAAATTTATTCCTTACCTGATTGTGGTTCTGACATGCCTTACAATATTACTCATCCTTTTTTTGCTAAGTCCATCATGAGAAATATCTTATATTGGGAAACCTCCCACTCTAAATAAGAAAATATTAATCATGTTTTAGCTATATATGAAAATATCTATATGTTATGTTGAACCAATACATACAACAACAAAAAACATACTCATCATTTGTTTAGACCAAGTTGAATTGATAAATTTTCATTATAAGCACTTATTCATAAAATTTCATCTTGAGTACAAGAATTATTGAGTTCTTTTGATTTAAATTTTTTCCTTCCAATGTTACTTTGTTTATATTGATAAATAAGTTTTTGATGGGTGTCCTATTTGCATTAAGTCTATCCTGAGAAATATCTCACTTAAACTAGAGGGTTTTTAATTCAAAAGTAATTTTTTAAAAATTATTTGAGTCACTTATTAAAAAAAATTGTATCTAATATTTAAATAAATGAAATAAATTTATTTGGTATTTATGCCTAGTCATACTATAAAGTCTTCAAAATTTTGATGGAATATTGTATAATTTGTTAAAAATAATGATAAGTGAATCAAATTTATTTATATTTTTTCATATTTTTAATATTTTATCTTATGAAAGAAATGTTTCATTGAAAAATATTTAATGAAATTAATACAAAATGATATCTTTGGTCTCAGATGCTACTGTATTATATGTTTTATTCTATACTTAGTTCTTTTTCGATATGACCATTTACATGATGTTTTTCCTTGAATATATTATATCATGTATGTTTATTATTTCTTAAACTAGAGGGTTTTTAATTCATAAGTATTTATTTAAAAAAATTATATCATAGCTTAAATATATATAACTTGCCCTTAAACTCTCATATTCATTACAACTAATTTGAGGTACCATTTAATGTACTTTAAGTAAATTTTCATGATCATAAGCTTAGAGTTAATAAATTTTAGCCATTCAAGAGCTGATATTTTATATAGATTGTTGGTCCTCTAGACAAGATTAATAAAACTTGGCTAGTTTTCTTATTTTTTTTCCTTGTTTTCTTTTCTTAGTTTATTGGTTGTTTGTTATCCTTTCTCTAAGTGATTACAATTAAATTATTTTATTGTTTGTTTGTTTATTTATTATATGACATAACATTAAATTGCCCTTTACATTTTGAACTCTTATAATTATCATATTATCTCCTCTCATTTTAATTTTTTTACATTATTAACTCCTTGTATTTAAGACCTTTCAATGGCATAGATTATCTTTAAATATGAAAATATAATAAGGGATAACATTTTCACCTTTGTTATTTCATAAAATATCTTGGTTTTTTGATACTATGGTCTTGGTAAAATTTACATTTACATAAGCTAATAAAAATATAATTATATATATATATATATATATATATATATATATATTAAATATATATATATAAATCTCATAACCCAAATTATAAATCTAACCCTAAAAGATCTAGAATATGTTATAGAATAATAATCTATGCATATATGATACACTATCTTTGGTTAAGAACACACTTGACAAAGTATGAATGAATTTATATGTTGACCACCATTAGGTTATAGTTTTAAATGGATATGTTATGGTCATAATTATTTTTTTAAATAATATGAAACATGGTACATAGCCTTGAATTGAAAAATTTTTTTAAGTACTATCACTTAAAATTTACTTTAAAGATATAGTAGATGTAGGTGATATATTAATAAATATTTAGTCATTTTAATATTAAATAAAGGGTTGATTCATGATTAAAATGGTGATGAATAAAACCAAGTGTAAATAGTGTCATTTCATTGACATGTTCATAAAGCACAATGTCACGCACTATAAATTAGGTATGAATGCATTAAAAATAAGCTACTTTTTTGTATCCCTCTTTTCCTTCCAAAATTTAAGATAAATCATACATTTGAACAAGTATCAAATAATTTATTTATCTTTAGTATAATTTATCAGGATCCACTTATTTGACTTATTTATATGTATTTTTATTTTCATGATGTAATATAATTAATGCATTGGTGATGAACACTTTGTGGTTTGTGTGCATAATTCTTGGTTGATGTGTATTGATTATAAGGTCTTCATTAACTAGGTCATTAAGATTTTTAATGTGATAATGGTTAATTATATAAGAATTTCTTGTTAAATATACCATTGGTTTAATATTCCCTTCATAACATTTGTGATAATCATAATTTAAAGGGATGCATGTTTTCATAGGTTTGGATCCTTATCACATAAGTGGAGGCATTAAATTAGGGAGAGTTATAATCAATTTTGATAATAACCATTTGTCAATTTATAAAGATGATCATTATAGTAATTTAATTTTGGTGGCATTTTTTATACCCAAATTTTATGATTAATAATGTTTTAATTTTTTTATGAAAATTTCATGTTGATAGCTTTTCATGGTTGGAATTAAATGTCTTTGACCATTTTTGAAATGATAGTCCAATTGAATTAGGTTCCCATTTTAAGATCATTATTTGTCTAGAACCTAACATCAAGCTTATGTTTTATTCTAGGAAATATGTTTTTTACATAGTCTCTTGTTTCATTCTATAGAGACTCTTTTATACTGATTGAAGGTTTTATAAAAATAATTTTGACTAAGACTCTTTGTCTAAATAAATGAATTTTGGGATGTGATTTTTCTTTGAAAATTTTGTTTCTAAATATTTATCAACTTATAAATGTGATCATTATCTTGATTGATATATGCAATAAAGAAATGACAATCAACTTTTAGTTGACTATAATTCTTTTTTGAAATGAAATTATAGGTTGTCATGGGTTTATTCCTCTCATTATGATAATTTAATTTTGGTAGCATGAATTATATGGTATGAAATTTATGATGATTTATTATTTTTTTGATGGATTTTAATTCATATAGTTAGTAAAAATTTAGTTGCAATTTTTGGAAAAAAAAATTTATTGCAAGTTTACATCTATTTTTTATTTTTGAGAGAGTTTTGTTCAATATTGTAGGGTTTATCCTTAGTTTGCATTTTAAATCTTACTTGATGTTTATTACTTGATGGATTCTAGTATAATAACTTAATTTAGTGTTTAGTTAATATATTTTATTGGTTTTTGGTGAAAATGTTCATGTTGAGGTATTTTTATGGTCATAATTAAATGGGTTTGAACATTTTTAAAATAAGTCCTTTTGACTCATGCATAAGCTTATTTTTTATTTAGAATCTAAAATCAAGCTTAAGCTTTATTCTAGGAAATATGTTTTCTTACATAGTCTCCGATTTCACTTTAAAGATACTCTTTCATATCAAGTGAAGTTTTCTCAACTATAAGTTGGATTGAGAATTTGTGGCTAAATAAATTAAATCTAGGTATTGATTTTTATTTGATATTTTTTTGAAATAACTTGAGTTAGTCTATTTTCAAAGTATAATATATGCACCTGTAGCTAATTTATTCATATTATAAAGTATTAATGTTAAAATCCTTCTCATGGTCATTATTTAATTACTTTAAATTACCCTTTTTGTTTGAATCATAGATTCTTTATCCTTTTCACTATCTGCATTATTTGAGAAGATAGTGATCATTCTAAAGTCTAAGAATGTTAATTTCATTAAAATATTGCTTACTATTTCATAAATAATATTATGTGAAATACCTTTGTCAATAAATTATACACTGAATCACACTATGAACTATTTCATAGACAATTTTATTTAATTCAAAAGAGTGATTCATAATTATTTTTAGTTATACATTTCATTAATTTGGGGTATTTTTCAAGGAATTATGATTACAATCATGTCAGGGTGGATACATAAAATCATTTCTAGAGGAATGGGATGTTATGGAAGATGAAATAATCAATGTAACACAAATAAAATTGATCATAATATAGGTATTAATTTTGGATATTAAATATGAATTTTCATGCTTTGAGGTGGTAGGCTTATTGGGGGTTTTGGCAGGAGAGGTACCCAAGCGTCTATCCATTTTTATGCTTGTAATCCTCAAATCTAGAATTTTATTAATTTAGCAACCCAAGGGAACCTCAACCAACCCATTGTTGAAAAATAACCCGATCATGTCCCTAATCATAATTAATACATTTAACCTATTATTCGTTATCATTTTCATGAAAGTTCACATTTTAATCATTATGTTACTTCAAATCCTCATGGCATTCTTGTCATGCAAAATTTTGCATGTGAATTTTTTTAATTCAATGATTATTTCAAGTTGTTGCATCCTAATGAAAATTTCACTATCCTCCTTGCATATTCACATTGTGTTCATTTTTATCCTCATCTTATCACTCATTTATATTCTTTTCCTTCCACATCTAATCATGTTACATTGTGTTCCACCCCACCCTTGGTGAAAGATATTGAAAAATGTTAAACTAGAATTGCAAGATTGATATGGGATTATTAATCACACTGAGGTGCTTAGAATCCCATATAATAACTCACCATTTATATATTTCATCCAAGATAAGAATTAAACTAATATTTTGGCACTTTGATAGAAGTTTATGTTTAAGATCTTCAATAAATATTTTCAAAAATTTCCATTTGGTAGTTGGTTTAATATCATTAGTTTTATTTTTACATGATTAGATCAAGTATTATACTATTTAAGAGATGTGTAGACCACTTATTTTATGCTAAGTGAAATTTTTTTGGAGATTTAAATGATATTTTTTATGTAAGAAACATTAGTGTCATTTCACTATTATATTTTTATGACACTATTAATGATGATATGTTGCTACATAAATTTTTAAATGTTGATATTCATTTTTTAAGTTCTAAATAATATTATTTCAAAGGATATTATTTTAATAAAATATTTTAAATATTTTTTTAGTGTTGAAATTTTAGGGTTTTCTATTGTAAATATAGCTTTGACAATGAAGTCTAGCCCAACGAGCTAGAATGTTAGCCCTTTCATGCAAGACTGAGGTCTTATGTGCTCACTTGAAGCATGAAACTTAATACTAATTCCCATAGCTTTTTATTCCTTAGTAATGTTTAGTTATACTATTTATGTCAAACATGTGTTCAACTAGATATTCCATAAAAGCAAAGGTAGACTATTATGATCCTTGGAGTTCAAAGTTTGATTACCATAATTACACCCATTAACATCATTACAATTTTAGAGTTATTTCTTACAAAATAAAATATGGGCCAAAATTAATACTAAGTTCCAATCATTATGCTTAATCACATGATTTCATTCATCACAAACACAAGAAGTTTGATAAAACCCATAACTTCATATATCAGGCTTAAGCATCAAAAACTAACAATACATCCATCCCTCCTCCTCATAGTCCTTTATAATAGGGGTATTTATACTTTTAAAACCTTGAATAAGTGTTTAAAATCATTAATGACTCAAGTAATTATCCAAAAAACTCCCATAGACTGAGAGTCATAGCATTCAATAAATTGTCTCCTCTTACAGACCTATGCCTTTACACCCCTTATCCATGCTCTATACTAGATCCTTGTTGTTGTGTGTTCTTTTCCTTAAAAACCAATGCAAAAAATTCCTATGAATAAGTTTTGGGTGCCCTTTATTAATCATTCCTTTAATTTCTCTCACTTTCCATGCACTTCCCTAGTCATACACTTCAATTTTATGTCTTAAGTCCTTGGGTTCCTCATGAATAATTATTTTTTTATTGGGTCCTCTCATGCTAGTACTTCCATGTCATTATACTCTTATAGCCTATAGGTTCCACACCATGGTAATTCTACACCTATCAAGTTTTGTGCTATGGTCCTTCTATGCCATGTTGGTACGATTCCAAAATGGGCAATACTTAGCCAAAATTTATGGCCAACATCACCCAACACTAAGATCTTAGTCCATCTTGGACTAAGTCATGCTAGCATATTCTATCGAAAACTTAGGTTCCATTTTCTTGATCTCTTTATTAACATTATCCCAATCCAAAAATACCTTGAGCACCTTGGAAGTTATTTCTTTTATGATCCCTTTCAATTTCTTCATCTCTTTAGGTTGGCTAGAGATCTTATTGGAGGGAAACAAAACTCACATTCAATTATTGATGATGTGATAATACTTCCTTGATAACTTACCCTTGGAGGGAAACAAAACTCACATTCAATTATTGATGATGTGCATTTATGGCTTCCTCCATTTTCTCCACATCTTTAATTCCATAACACATTTAATACAGTCCTTTATTAAGATCACAACATCAACTAACTGATTCCTTTGGGATTCTTTAGCTTAGATCTAAGCCTCCAAGATTTTATTTGGGTATGCCAGCCTCTCAAAAATTCCATCCAAAATGGGGATGACTTCCCCAACCCTTTATAGGGTGTGCTTGTAGTCCTTTATTGCCTTACTAAATTTCTATACTAGCTTTAGTCCCTCATCCTTTAGCATGGGATACTCCTTGTATCACTTCAGTATAAGGTTTACCAAGGTATCTAGCTTGCTTATGACATCCCCATCAAGAGGTACACCATATTTTAGTATCATTTCCTATTGTAAAATTATTTTTCCAAGGTTCAATGTTTTCACTTTTTCCTTTATGGCCTCTTGGATCTATTACTTTAGAGTAGAAACTTCCTTGGTGTGTGCTTATTTAGTGGCCCAACTAGACTACAAAAAAACCAAAATGTTGGGGGTTTATATTATAAATATAAATTTGACACTAAATTCTATCCCAAAAAACTAGCACACTCGCCTTTTCATGCAAAACTGAGGCTTTAGTGCTCACATGAAATGCACGACTTAAGACTAGTTCCTATAGGTTTTTATTACTCAATAATACTTAGTTATATTCTTTATGTCAAACACGTGTTCAATTAGGTATTCCATAAAATAAAAGGTAGATTATAACAATCCTTTGAGTTCTAAGTTTGATTACCATAATTATATCGATTAACATCATTTCAATTGTAGAGCTACTTCTTACAAAATAAAAGATGGGACATAATTCATACTAAGTCCCAATCACTATGCTTAACTCACATGATGTAATTCATGATGAAAAAAAGAAGTTTGATAAAACCCACAACTTCATATATTGGGCTTAAGCATCAAAAAATAATAATACATCCATCCTTCTTCCTCCTTACAGTCCTTTATAATAGGGGTATTTATACTTGTTTAACCCTAACCAAGTGTTTACAATCATTAATGACTTGAGTAATTATCTAATGAACTCCCACATACTGAGAGTCATTGCATTTAAAAAATTGTCTCATCTTATGGACATGGGCCTTTATGCCCCTATATACATGCTCTATGCTAGATCCTTATTGCCATGTGTTCCTTTCCTTGTAGGCTAGTGGAAAAATTCATATTAATAAGGTCTAGGTGCCTTGTATGAATCATTCCTTTAACTTCTCCCACTTTTCATACACTTCCCTAATCATCCACTTTAGTTTCAATTCCTAATTCATCAATTTTCTCATGACTAATTATTTTTTGACTAGGTCATCTCATGTTGGTCCTTTTGCACCATTGTCCTCTTATGCCCTATAGGTTTTGTGCCACAGTGCTTCTATGCCTATCAAGTTCTATACCATGGTGCTTTTATACCATGTTGGTCCTATGCCAAAATGGATAATACTTATCCAAAATTTGAGGCCAACATGATATAATGTATGCATGGTTGTTTAATGAGATCACACCTAAAATTAGAAATTTTTGATTAGTTTTTTAATTTTTTTCTTATGAAGTTATAAGTGGAAGTAAATTTCTTAATTGTATCTATATTATTATGCTCATTCATTAGATATTTATGATTATTGAGTAAATTTAAGGTTGTGGGCCCCATCTAAGTGCAAGTACTTAAAAAAACTAAGTCATTTATTAAAAAAAAAGTCTCAAACATTTAAATAAATGAAACTAATTTGTTTTTTCTCTATATCTACTCATGTTATAAAGTCTTAGTTTTTTGGAAGATTGTATTGTTATAAATAATGATAAGTGAATCATATTTTTTCATCAGTTTTCACATTTTGAATCTTTTATCATATTAAATACATATTTATTCAAAATATGTTTTATAAAATCAATAAAAAATTATCTCTTTGGTTTTAAATGTTATTGTATTATATGTTTGATATTTATAATTATTTATTTTTTTATATGCCCAATGTAAAGAGTAATAACAAGATCACTTTTCCTCTTTCACTATATCCATATTGAGAAATATATTAGAGTGGGTGGTCTCCCACTATAAATGATAAGATAATAATCCTATTTTCACTATATTTTCAAATCTTTACATGATATGTTGAATAATTACATAGATTAACAACAAGTTTAATTTTTTATTTTGTACTCAGTCTATCCTGAGAAACCTCTTATAGTAGGGAGCCACCCAATCTAAAGGAAAATATACCAATCCTATTTTCACTATGTTGAAAAATATTTAAATGTTATGTCAAACCATTTCACAAAGTAAAAAAATATATTACTTGTCCATTTTTCACTAAGCCATCATTAGAAAAATATTGGAGTGGGTGGTCACCCACTCTAAATGAAAAGATACTAATCCTTTTTACATTATATTAGAAAATAATTACATGTTATGTTGAATAATTAAATAGCCTACTAAAAATATTAATCATAATTTGTGTATATCAAGTCAAAATAATGAATTTTCATTATAAGCACTTATTCTAAAAATTTAATCTTGAGTCCTAAAATTGAGTTATTTTGAGTACCAATTTTGGCCCTAGGCTATCTTAAATCTAGAATATTTTGATTCTATTAAAGTCAACATACCCCCATTTTTTAAAAACGAGGGCCCTTGTTCAATTTTGAAAATTGTTTTATAAATTGACATTCAAATTGATCAAAATTCACTATTGAATATCATGTTTTGATTTATCTTTCATGGGCATGTTAGCTCATAAAATTTCTTTGACTCTATTTGATGTTGCTAACTTTTACTTCATATGTTTCCATATTTTAGGTTTAATAGATCCTTATTAATATGAAAAAGCATCCATGGTTTATGCATCAATGATCAATTTGACCCTTTTGCTAGCATTTGGTCTTTAGTCAATTGATTAAATCCATGATTAAATAGTAATTAAAACCATAGTCTATATGTTTTATCCTAAGTTTTATTTTTAAATGGACTTATATTTATGTGGGATCATTTTATTATATTTTAGACCTAGTTTAAATTTTATCCTATGTTTTAATCATGTTTATTAATATGTCTGAAATATTAGTTTAAAATTTATCCTAAGTCTTTATGCATCTG
>JARHVA010002167.1:2517500-2620000 GCA_037957365.1 Torreya grandis | reverse complement strand
TGGAGAAAATTTTGGTAGGAAATTCTCTTTCCAAAGGTTTAATAATCCCAATAATAGGTTTAATAATCATAGTTTCCACAACAATAAGAATAGTGAACCATCTTCTGAAAAGAAGACTATGGATATTTTTCTTATTGATATTTCTTTTTTGATTAATTTAGAGTCCATTATATTGCTAAACATGGTGAAAGTAATTGCATTAAATTTTGTAAAGATTTTGAATCATTTCAAGAATAATTAGAAACTTTTGAGGTAGTACCTAACAAAAAAATGGTATAGGTACTTCAAGATCTAAGCCTACTAACCAGAACTTCATGATGGAAAATTTTGATTTCTCCTTCCATGAAGACAATGCAATTGATGATGTTCTTGAAGAAGTTCATGCCTTCTAACAATTCCTAAAGAATACATATCCTCTAAGAAAAAGAGAATAGAGATAGCCTTTGACTACTTTTACTCCTCCAAATAACTTTGGTACTCCTTTGGATAACACTTCAGGCAATAATCTAAAGTATCCAAAGGGAAGTAAATTTAATCTTAGTATTGATACTTCCAATTATTCCAATAAGACTAGTTATAATATTGTAGAGGATATGAAGAAAATTAAAGCTAATATTACCTTACATGAACTAACACAAATCATAGAGCAAAGAGATCTATTGTTGGAATCCTTATCCAAGAATCCTAACAAGATGTCCAAGATTGATAATGCAAATGTAGCTATGTACAAAACTAAAATAGAGTCCCCACCCTTCTTGCTTATAGTTATAATATTTGATTATAATTTTCATATCTAATTTTTGTATTTTAGTACTTTTACAAATATTATGCATGCAAGTGTTTGTAAGCAAATCAATTTAAATCTCATTAAATTTGATAGGGTTGTCACCCAATTAGATAAATCTAGGGTCAAGATGGTTAGATAATTATTAAATGTCCACATGCAACTAGCTTTTGAGCCAAGAGTCCAATAATTTATAGATATCCAAGTGTAAAATATCATTAATGCATATGGACTAATTTTAAGTAGATAATGGATAAAGGATTTAAATGGATATATGTCCACAGATTTTTCACACTTATGGTTTCCTTGGAAAGGAGTTCCCAACCAAATTAGAGTTGAAAGGGAGCTAAGAATGAAATACATGATTATTGAGTATAATTATATCAATGAAAGTGTCAATATAATTGATTCTAATTTAGGAGTTTTCACCCTATAAAATACCAAGGTATGTGATATTAAATCTTCTAATATTGTTCCTAGATTATGGAAGATGAATTTTGATGGGGCCAGATGTAAATCTAGATTTAGAGTAGGCATTGTTCTAATTGACCCTATTGGTAAGAAGTACCATGCCTCTTATAGAATCAATTTTCCATGCACCAATAACCTTGTAGAGTATGAGGCTCTCATCTTAGGATTATAATTTTCCATCAAAAACAAGGTCAAGGAAATATTAGTTTATGGTGACTTAAAACTAGTAGTCAATCAGGTAAGAAACAAGTATCAGTGCAAACTATCATACCTCAAGAGGTAAAAATTTAGAGTTTGGGATCTATTGAAATATTTTGATGCCTTTAAATTTTTTTCTATCCCTAGGGAAGAAAATAAAACTACTGATGAGCTTGCCTATGATGTAGCTAATCTCGTTGCCTGACCTAGATTCACCAAACTTTAGTATTGAGTTGATACCTTTCCCTTATGTCTTGGAAAATGTAAACATTTACAAGTATTTAGTGATGACCAATAAATACTAAAATTCATGGCTAGTTATGGAGAATTTGAGACTCATATCATTGATGAGGTTTATTAAAATGAATTTAGAGAAGATACATTTGATGACAAAGTCATTCAACTAAATGGAAACAAAATCCCCAAGGGGGTGATTACCTTGGAAAGGTTGTTTGATTAAGATAAGCTAGATGAATATTCTAAAGTATGTGGAAAAGATTACAACATAGTTGATCTTGGACCTCAAGATCATCCTCAATTGGTAAATGTTGGAAAAGTTTGTATAAATGCCAAAAATAAGAGAGTCAAAGAGCTATTGACAAAATACAAAGATGTGATAGCTTGTTTATATGATGAATTAAATATTTTTGATGCAAGAGTCATCACCCATACCATACTTCTCAAATATAATTTCAAACCTTTTAGGTAGAAACAAATACCTATGAATCCCATCTTAGAACCCATGATTTTCAAAGAAGTCAAGAGATTGTTAGATGCTAGAATTATGTTTCCCATTAGGCAGTCTACCTAGGTTTCCAATTTGGTACTAGTTAAGAAAAAGAATGATGAAACTAGACTATATAATAGCTTTATAAATATAAATAGAGCATCTAAAAAGGATAATTATCCTATCCCATCTTGACTAAGTAATACAAATTATTTCTAGTTCAGTCATGATGTCTTTTCTTGATACATTTTTAGGTTACAATCAGGTGCTAGTAGACAAGGAAGACAGGATGAAAATGACATTCACAAACAAGTGGGGTACCTTTTAATACAAAATAATGCATTTTGGATTGATAAACATTGGAGACACTTTTCAAAGGGTCATCGACCATGCATTCCAAAGCTTGATTGGTAAGTGTATCATAATTTACATGGATGATTTGACTATTTTCTCTAAGAATAGGGAGGACCATTTCATGCATTTACAATAGGTGTTTGAAAGGTGAAAAAGGTATAGAATTTCCCTCAACCCTAAGAAAATCATTTGCTGTTATCACCAAAGATGGAATTTCCATAGATCTTAAAAGAGTGGAAGCCATATCAAAGACAAAGCCTCCCAATAGTAGAAAAGAATTAAACTCATTTTTTGGCAAAATAATTTTTGTAAGAAAACTAATTTTTGGCTTTGCAGAAAGTGTCAAACCATTGAATGATATGCTGAAGAAGGATGCTAAAGTATCATGGAATAAGGAATCAAATAAGGCCTTTGGAGATATCAAAAAATCAATCAGTCAAGCTCCAGTCTTGATAAGTCCATACTTTTCAAAAGATTTTTATCTCTACTCTTTTTATTATAACCACACTATTGATACTATTTTAACTTATAAAATATGAGGATGTAACCATCTAATTACTTTTATGAGCATTAATTTCAAAAAAGTTGAGTTAAATTACCCTTTGATTGATAAACAAGCCTTTGCATTAGTTAAAGTAGTCAATAAATTTAGGCACTACATTTTTAGGAATAAAGTTCATGTCATTTTACTAGATCTAGCCACTAAACTAATGCTAAGCCAATGTGAACTTGGAGAGTGAAGAGGTAAGAAGATGTCTATCTTTCAAGAATATGGCATAGAGAAGAAAATTACAAAACTGGTAAGATGTCAAGGTTTGATTCAAATGATTGCCAATACCAACCCTAAGCTAAGTATCATGTAGGTTGATCAACATATTTTTTAACATAATAATTGGTATGATCCCATCATTCATTTAATAATCAATGGAAGTTACCCTACAAGACTAACTAGGGAATAGAGAAGAAATCTAAGGTTGAAGGCAGATCATTACCTCATCAAAAATAGAGTTATATATTGAAATAAATTTGAAGGTGTGCACATAAGATGTGTCTCCAAGGAAGAAGCTATTGAGTTAATGAGAAATTTCCATAATAAGTTGGGAAGTGGGAATTCATCAAGAAGAAGAACAAATCATAAGATCCTTAGGGATGGATATTATTGGGCCACCATTTTCAAAGATGCTCATAAGCATGTGAGATAATGTCATTCATACCAAATATTCAAAACTAAAGAGATAAAAGTAGCAAAGCCTTTACAACTAGTCATGATTGACAAACCCTTTGCCTAGTGGGGACTAGATTTTATAGGGGTAATCAGTCCCAACTCATTAGAAGGTCATAAATATGTTCTGATAGCTATCGACTATTGTAATAGGTGGACTAAATTAGTATCCACAAAATAATGAAAAATAGAAGTGATCAAGTTTTTAGAAGAAAACATATGCACCAAATTTGGGACTCAAGTCTATTTAGTATGTGACAATGTCTCAACATTCATATCCATAGAAATGATAGAATGGGCATATGACAACATCATTACTCTAAAGTTTTCTTATAACCATTACCCTCAAAATAATGGAGTGTTTGAGTCAATGAAAAAAAACTTGATGAAATCCATTAAGAAGTCTACTACAGACAAACCTAGATTATGGCATAAGCTTCTCAAGTATTCCCTTTGGGAAGATAAAACAAGATTCAATTAGGCTCTTAAAGCATCTCCCTTCTTACTAGTGTATGGCTAGGATCCTATATTCCCCATCACACTCAAGCTTCCAACTTAAAAGTTTATGCCAGAGTATATGGAGGAAGATAAAGAATTTGCAAACTGAAGGTTGTTAGACATAATTCATATGCAAGATGCACAAGAAGAAGCTTTTAATAACTTTAGCAAACACCAAAATATAGTAAAGAGGTGGTTTGAAAAGAGGTCAAAGATCAAGGTGTTTAGACAAGGATACTTGGTTATTTTTTAGAACAAAGCATCTGAGCCTAAGGGAAAACATGGTAAGTTCACACCTCTATGGATTGGCCCTTATCAGATTAGAGAGACACTTGGAGATGAAAGTTTCAAGTTGAAATATATACAAGGAGTAGATATCACAGTACCCACCAATGGGTAGTATCTCAAACACTATTTCTCTATTGCTCTAGTTGGGGTCTTCATGGAGTAAATATGTAAGATGGTTAGAGTTGTGTAGGTAGGCTAGTTAGTTTCCTTCAACCCTTTCTTTCTCTCCCTTATTTTTACATAAACATGTATATATTTTTTTTCTTCCCTTTTACTTCTTGCTTTGTTAATTTTTTTTTTGTGTTTTCTTTTTGTTGCTTTTTCATTGCTTCTAATAAGCCTTTTGGACAACCCTCAACTCAAAGTTCCTTAGTTTACTTGAAACTCTAAAAGTTTAGTAATGTTGATATGCACCTCATATATATGTTGACCATGGATTTTAGATATGATCTTAATGTTAGGATTTGAGGAAAATAATAAGGACCCATGAATAGGTTAACCATTCCATAATAACTAAAACATTGTCTTGACCTAGACTTGTTTTTAAGAAGAATTGCCCATATAGAATGAAATATTAATCTATTAAGGTAAAATTATGCTTACGCTTAAAAAACATCCTTGCCTAGGATAAAGGCTGAAACCATAGGTGATTATATAAGGATCATACACTTGATCAAATCCTTAAACTTGGATACCCTAGTTTCCAACATTTTTTGAAATCCTAAAAGACCCAAAAATATAAAAATAAGAACTTATTGAAAAATCAAAAGCTTTTCAAGCAAAGGTGATTCTGGTAATCTCCACTAGTGCTATAGATTCATATGTGGTAGTGGATAAAGTCCATGAGTGGATCTAAATGCATCTCTATCAAGGTTATGGATGCCTAGCTAATAGTAGAACAATGCCTAAGCCTTCCTTGAACTAAAAGCATGGTTCTTAATGAATATCTAAACATGCTCCAAATCAATGTTAATGATTAAAGACAAGAACTTGGAATTTGTCCCCTAAATCCCATGGAAAATAGTTAGTGGAATCAAATCACACACATGACATGGCTATGTTTTGATGTTTGATCCTAATTTTGCATGTGTAAGGTTTGTTTCAACCATGAACTAATCTTGATAATGGTATTGATTAAGTGGAATAAATGACCTCGTTATTTGTCTAAACTAGAGTCTCTAAGTTATAACATATTATTATGTTTCCCCTAGAATTCACCATTTATTGAGGTCAACATAGCCCCATTTTTAATAAATAGGTACCCTTGTGATTATTTTAAACCTTAATCGATATTCTACACTTTATTAGAATTTGAATATCATCCACTCTTGATGAAATTGGCCCATTTGTTCATGGTTTTGATTTAACCTTGCCTAATTTTTCTAAAAATTGACCCTCATGTCTTAAGTTATAAGTTTCATAGAGATCTTAACAATGGATCACCCTAGGATGTTCATGGTCTTATCCTCATTCACGATTTTACTAGCTTTTGGTCTGTAAGATCTAATGGTTGGATTCATGTTTTGAAACCCTCCTTCATAAAACCCTAGATTAGACCCTTGATTCAAATTCAAATTTTGTGGGAGAAAATTTAGTAGTAATATTTTTGAAATTTGATTTACACTTAAGCCTAATTTTATGTTAAGGCCTGGTCATTTTTTTAGCATGACTGAACCTTAACCCAAAATCATGTTTGGTCCCTTTATGTTTTCCCACTTTTTTATACCTTTATTTTAAGAAAATCTAACATTCATGTGTACAGGGTCCTTTATTTTCCTAGATTGGCCCCATTGTATCATATGGTCCTCTTTGTTACATACTTAGCCTAAGGTCTTAGTCTTAAGTCCCCATTCATGTTTATTAACATGAACGAGACCTTAGTCTTAAAACTTTAGCCTAAGTTCTTATGTCAACTTGAGCCTTAACTTAAGCATCTTGCCTCCTTATAGGATCAACAGATCCCACTTCATCATGGAAGATAATTGAATAGAGAATAAAGATCAAATGAATCTAAAGACTTTGATCTATTGGACCAATCCTATGTGAGACTCCAGATCATGATCAATGATCCACATAAAAGTAGGACCAAAGACTAAATGGTGCATGATCATCATTAAGGTTAAAGGGTGCCCATTTTTCATCAAACATAGACTTAGCCTAAGTTTTACCCTAAGGTATCATTGTATTTATTAATACAACAAAATATTAAGATAAAAGTTATGCTATGACTTCAATATTTGAATAGAGCCAATCATATGTAAGTATCTACGATCATGATCAATGACCCGTGTCTACTTATGTAGATTGATTTGATGGAGAAAACATTGCATTAAAATTTAAAATCCCTAAATAATCCCTATGAGGGTGATTAATGTCACCATCTCAAGGACTCAAATCTCAATCGATGTTTTACAGACCCTTCTACGGGTCAAATGGAGTCAAAAGTTGGGGAATCCTATGAAGTCTCCATGTGGCACTCTTTCTACTAAGCTTAGAATTAAAATTACCCCATGTATTAAAACTTAGACTTAACCTAAGTTTTTACCTTGAGGATTATTATATTATTTAAATACAATAAACCTTAGGTTATGACTATAGTATTCAAAGGGACCTATTTATTATGCTTTGAATACTTAGGCTTTCACTTAGTCTAATTTTTATATGCATTGATCCATGAGCTAACTTGATCCTCTTTATGATTATAGGGACCAATGGCATCCATTTTATCAAATCATGATCAATGGTTTGTACTTTATTGAGACTAAATAATTGGATGGAGCATGTTAAATTCATGATCTATGGACCTATGAACTTCATGAACTTAAATTTGACATTCTCATAAATGTCATTTGACACTTTTGAGGATATCATTGACATCTATGAGGTTGTCAAATTTAATCTCATCAATCATCTTACTTAAACATAGGAATATTCTTTAAAAATGTTTCTAAAATATTATTACTTACATTTTTATTCAATGGGACCCCCCCCCTTGGAAATAAAAACTTAGGGTATTTTAAATTTAATGATAAAAGGATATTGTGGCCCAAAAAATTTTCAAGCATATACTTAATCTAAATATTTATCCTAAGGTTACTTTGGTAGTTATTAACACAATAAACCTTAGTCTAAAAACTTTTATTATGTTTTATTTCAACAAGAAGTCCCTATGCCTTGAAACTTAGCTTAAAGTTTCAACCTAAAGTCTTATCATGTTTATCAACACAATAAAACCTTAGGTTAAAGTTTTACACTAAGTCCATTTATTATTTGTGTCCCATTTATATGTGTTCTAAAATTTATCTTAAATATTTTAACCTAAAGTCTATGTCATGTTTATTAACATGAAATAAACTTTAGAGTAAAATATTTAACCTAATTTCCTTCATGTATCTCGATGTTAATTAAAGTTCATGCTCCTTGTAGGATTGGTGGATCTTGATTCATCATGGATGATAATCAGATGGAGCAAAAAGATCTAATTAATCTAAATCTTTTGATCTATCAAACCAATGGTGTACATCCACTTAGATCATGATCCATGGTCTATACTTACTTATGAAAGGTGATCAAATGAATCAAAATCATCAAATATTATTTAATGAAACCCTGAGAGCCCACATAATTAAAACACAATGAGTGCACATTCACTGATAAAATATAGAGCCCAAAAAACTTGTGAATGTGCAAAGTGGCAAAACCATGGATCTCGACACAAAGATAACTAATAGAGATCAAGCCCCATGATCATGATCAATGGTTTTCATTAATATATAAATAAGGATCCAATGAAATGAAGGAAATATGTATTTTAAAAATAAAATAGTCTATCCCCTTTAAAGAATTTATGAAAAATACTATGAAAGCTACCAAATAGACATCACCTAGGTGCCACACAAGCACAAAATGACAAAATTAAAGATTTGGTGGGCACAAAAAGGCAAAGGTATAAAGCCAATGGTCTCAATCAAATATAAGGCATGAATTAGCTTAATTTTGAGCTACTATCATCATTAAATCTACAAACTAGCCCTAGCCTTTATATAAAGCCCTAATTTGAACTCAAACTAATCACAGTCAAGCCAAAAAGAGTTCAATTATTAGTTGATCAAGATTAAACTAATCTAGATTCTAATTAAAGACCATTAGTGAGAAATTAGTATGTTTCATAGTCATGATAGCACAAAGGCAACAACAAAGGGATGACACAAAGTTATACTTGACTTTAGATAATGAGGAAAGGGTATTTAAGGTTACTAACTTTGATGTTGTAGCATTAAACACTAAAAAGAGGAATTAGTTCAAGATTTTATGGAATGTTGAAGAGATGGAAGCCATCATAAGGGAGGAGCATAAGAATTCTATGATCATCTAGAGATACAATGACTTAGTCTCCATCTAGATGATTAGTCTCCACTATTTTGATGCATAACTTGAGGTATTTCACTACATTGATGTTATTTCTACCATTTTCATTGATTGTAAAATTGAGTAAGATTAGATAGTTCATGAATGTGATTTCAAAAAGGTAGAATATATTTTCCCCCTTGCATTTAAAATCTACTACAAGCTAGGTAATCCCTAGGTAGACTTGCCCACAATTAGAGCATGGATTATTAAGAATTATTTAAACACTATCCTTGCCCCACGGATGTTTACTAGAACCCATATAATATAAGACCTTGATGGGAAGATACCAATTTCCCAATTTAGGGAAGGGATTAGAATAATCATGACCTTGTTGAATAGGTTATCTAGAGCCCCTTCTAACACACATGTTAATAAGATCTAGGCATCCTATGTATACTTCATGGTAGATAAGGGACTCACTCCTCTAATTGGTGAGATGATTAACATTGGTTTGAAACAATAATTCATAGCCATTAAGAAGAAAACTAAAAACCACTTTTTCATGATGTCTTATCTCCTATATGCCCTCTTGGTCACACACGAAAGATCCATGAAAAAAATAATTGGTCACTTAATGGGAGACACACTATTTCCCATCACTATTATAATCTACACATATTTAAGTATAAACACAACATACAATTCATTTGTGATTTTGTATATCTAGATTTAGTAGAATCTATCATAGGGATCCACATGGGTATATTTATCCCTCTAATCAATAAAAATGTGGAGTTGATTAGGAACATCTAGTTGTATCTAGATTGCATAGTTATTAGAATAGAGGGGACCTTAGTTTAGCCCCTCAAACTATCAGTCCATATGCCAAACAAATTAGAAGAAAAATAGGTTTCATACCAAATATTCAATGATATATATGGCATGTGAAAGTAGAAAAGGAAGGGCATCCTTCACCCCTTTCCCTTGGCTATCATCAAGACTATGCTACATAATTGGGAGCATGTGGATGCCATCACCAAACATAGAGACTCCTTCAACTTATAATTAGATGATTAGAGTCATGAGACCCTCATGATAGGGCCACCAATTATTTGAAGGAAAAAAAATTGAACTATACTTAAGGACTCAGGATAGGTATTCATGACATGATGTATATCAAGGCCACCAATTTCATAAAAGTGTTGGTCAAGTTGAAAAACATAATATCAGGATTAAGGCAAGGATGGATAGAGATGAGAAACTTGGAGAGATTTGGTAGATGGGGCCATTAAATTACCACTTATTTCCTAGACCTTCTTTTGTACCCCATCTAGAGCAACTACTACAACAACCCCAAGCAGAAGTGGCATAATAACTTAGGAAAGAAAAATTGGAAGAGAGACCTGGTGAAGGGCCATCATCCTTAGCTAAGCCTGATAGACTAGAATCCCTAATAGAGTATATTGACATGATTGCATTGGTTCCTAATGAGACAATGGAAGATTCACTTAAGGTACTTACTGAGTCATATAGATTAGATGAAGAAGAACAAGCTAAGGAACTTTAGGCCCAAGCCAAGGAAGTAGGACAAGAAAAGGGAAAGGAAATTATAATGAATGTAGTTCTAGTTGCACCCTTCAAAAGGAAGTTTGAGTTGGTATTAGTCCTAGTTACAAAGAAGAAGCCAAAGTTAACCTTCATTCATCCTTTGAGTGAGTTTAAATTATTCAGTGATGATAATACCATTCATGGGCCAATAATACTTAAATGGTTCATTTATGGGAAGATACAAAATATTCCAACATTATAGCATTCATGGGCCATGAACTAGATAGTTAACATCATTATCCATGATGAGGTCAAGCCATGGGTGATGGCTTTCATGAAGGAATAAGAGGAAAGAAGGATGACCACCACAAAAGGGTCAAGTGGCATTTAGACAAATACCCTTGAACCCTTATGAAGGTCACATATGGAAGTACTAAAACATCCAAAGATCATAGATTCAATAGTAAGTATGAAATTCAATCCAAAGATAGTAGGTATAGAGAGAGTGACAACTAAGAAGACCATGGTTTGGAATGAGGATTTCACCTTTCAAAGAGTTGAACCTTTTGTGGGCTTAACTCTAGTAGAAGTTTAAGGACATGATGAGCATCTAATTCATGAAGAAGACATAATTGAACTAGCTAATTCGCACTCAACCCAACTAAAATTAGGCATCAAATCCCTATATTTAAAAATAGAAAACTTACAAATGCAAAAGGAGAATATGGAGACACAAGCTATTCTATCATTTCCTAAAGAGATGATAAATATGTTTGAGGTATGTTTCCATGACATGTTTAATTCCTTTAAGGACATGAAGACATTATAGAGTCATTTAAATCACCTAGATGAAGTAGCCAAGGGCTTTATATCCCAATGATAGAATTCAAAAGACAAAATCAAGGAAGTCATCAATAATTGGTTGAGGATAGGATCCCTAGTTTTAGAACCATAAGCCTTTCCCACTTGAATACTATTATGGGAATAATTATTGATAAGGTCCAGGGCTTAAGCACATGGCCAAGGAACTTAGAGAGGATTTTGGTTATTATTAGGAAAGACATTCAAGGTAGGCATATGTGAATTGATGTTGGGAATAGAGTAGGCCATTTGACCTTGAGGTTGTATCTGGTAATTAATGATCGTAGCCTCAACATAGGCTAAAGATAGTTTGTTCATAGGACTTACAACTCTCTTTATTAATACTAAAGTCATGGGATCAAGAGCATATTTGTATATTTACAAGGAAAATGCTTGATTAGGTTTATAAGGATTAATGGTTTGGATATACATTTTATATAACCTAGCATTAAAATATCTTATAGGTTCATTGGCATCCATTTTGAGGGTGGTAAACTATTGTTACAAAACATGAGGACTGATGATTTTGCCAAAATAGTCAATGAAAATGTTATTAAATTCATCCTAAGTGGTAATGCAATTGTTAGATAGGTTTAAGAACCATTCATATGCATCATCATTAAATGTGAAAGGCAATAACCTACATGTTACATATTCATGAGTGACATTTAGCAACCTTAATGCAACTTTGAAGGATTTAACATGTTCTTCTATTGTCATAATACCACTAGGACTAAAAGTTGGCAAATAATTTTTTGGATTGTGAGGAAGGTCATGAAACTCAAATTAAATTTTAATAGGAGAGATTACTAACCAATACATAACTTTATAAAGGTTGAATTCAAGAGTACCATGGAGTGGTGAAGTTTTTCAAGACTTCAAACACCTACATTTACCTTTGTCTCTCCTAGATTTCTAATGAATGTCTAGTTATAGCATAGGTTCTCTTGTTTCTAAATGTGATCTCTTCTATTTTATTGGAAATTATAGCTTGAGGACTTTGGATATTATTTGAAATATGATGTGTCAAATCAATCTCTATGAGGAACAGGGATTATACTTGCACATCAAGCAAGTTTTGCAAATATTTATGCAAAGAATAACAAAGGACATCAACCTTTAACCAAGTTAGCTCAAAGATGTGTCTAATGACGTAACTATGATCAAAATTTACAATTATAAGATAAAATATATTAATATTCATAAAATATATATCAATCTTTGATCAAAACAAGCTATTCTAACCTTATATACTTTAGATTCTTAGATCTCAAGCTATTTTCACCAAAATTATACACCTATCCTTTTATAGACTTATAATATTTGTCTAAAAGAAACACAAAGATGGGTTGATGATATTTACAATTTTGAGCACAAAATTATGAAAACATGTAAATATAACACCAATCTTTGGTCAAAACAAACCAAAGTTCACAAAGATCTTATAAATTCACATAGGGCCCTCCTTCTAGCACTAAAAAAAGCTTAGTCATGTTGATGCCTCTAGATAATCATAGGTACTCTTAGTTTCTAAAGAACACTTCTCATTTTATAATTTATGGAATTCAAAGTATGAGTAGTAGGTTATGGTAATCCTATTACCTATGGTGAAATAGGGGTAGAGCAATAAACTATTCCAAAATATTTATATTAATTGGTGGTTGGGAGCCACCATGGACAAACTTAGTGAAATATAAGAGATCTATACTATTATTAGTGAATTTGTGATCAAGTTATAAACTAAAGCTTAATATAAATGAAGATTTATAGTGAAGCTTAAACTACAGTGATTTGGTCAAAAAGAAGCAAAAGGCAGGGTAGGGTAGAGAGAAGATGTTTTGATTTTCAATCCAAATATTATGACAAAATTTATATTTCATCAAGACATACATTTAAACCAATACATCACGAAATATCTTTAGCATATATATTACCATGTACTAAGAAATTATCTAAGGAAAGGATGGAACAATGTAAATAAAAAACTAGATTTAATTTGAAATTTTACTTCATAGGAAAATTACATTAACACATCTACAAGGGAAGCAAGACAAATGAAATTAACCTAAGATATTTTAATTAAATTAGAATAAACATGAGTTAATATATTTTCATTCATAGATGCATATCAAGAATTAATGAAAACCATTCAAATTTAGACATCCAAATAGATGAATAAGAGAGAAGCCATATAAAAATTAACATAAACAAATTTCAACAAACTTCTCAATATTCCTTGCTTATATTAATTACTTTGAGTATATAAAATATTTTTGAAAAAAAGAACTCTCTCCCTTTACAAAATTTTGGTATTTCATTTTATAGGAGACTAAGGTAGTACACCAATTAGTCATGAGATTACAAATGTACAAAGGGAAGGATAGTTATCATTTCACATAATTTTAGAATACATTCCTTTTTCCAAAGTGAACTAACCTATAGGAAAATTTGATAACAAACTATCACATGCCTTTAAAAAAAGATTATTCAACTTTTGAATATTACAAAGTTTTTTACAAAGTGGAATATTACTTTTTAGTTGGCAGGCCCTGTGTTGAAGAATTTCCCTATTGTTCCTAAATAATATTCATGGCTTTCTGATGTTCTTCATTGACCAACTTTAAGTTGACAATTGGATCTAAGAGATACTCATCCTCTTGGCTTACCAAGTCATCAAAATATCAATCATTTTTGGCCATTTCTTCCTTGATACTTCTTACTTTAGCAATTTTTTCCTTTGTAGTTAGGATCATGCCCATGATCCTATTGTTATCACCTCTAGATTAGCCTTGAATCTTACTCTTAACCTATTCCATAACCAAAGTGACCTTTTGATTATACTCATAATCATCAATGATGCCTAGGGATCCAACTGTGGGGAGTATGGCAAGCATGGTTCCAAGAAGTTGCTCAATTCTACTTATCAGTTCTTCATCATCCCTCAGGATCCTCTCTAAGTTACTTAGCCATGTTCTTAAGCCATATGCCCTATCAATAATTATTCCCATAATATTATTCAAGTGGGCAAGGCTTATGGTTCTAAAACTATGGATCCTATCCTCAACTAGTATGCTAATGAGTTCCTTGATTTTGACTTTTGAATTCTACCATTGGGCTATTATGCCATTGGATACTTCACCCAAGTGAGATAAAGGACTATATCATGTCTTCATGTCCTTCAAGGAATTTAAAATATCATGGAAAGATGCCTCAAATGTATTTATCATCTCTTTAAGAACTAATAGAATAGCTTGTGTCTCTAGATTCTCTTTTTACTTTTATAAGTTTTCTATTTTAAGATATATGCCTTTGATGCTTGATTTTAATTGGGTTAAGTGGGAATCAGCTAGTCCAACTATGTGTTCTTCATAAATTAGGTGCTCATTGGGTCCATAACCTCCTACTAGAGTTAAGCCCACAAAAAGGTTCAACTCTTTGAAAGGTGAACTTCTCACTCCCAACCATGGTCTTCTTGGTTATCACTCTCTCCAAACCTATTATCTCTAGATTGAATTACACACTATTGACTCTATGATCTTTGGAGGTTTTAAGACCTCCATTATGTGCTACTTGAGGCTCCAAAGGTGTCCATCTGAATGTTTATTAACCCTCTTATGGTGGTCATCCTCTTTTCCTCTTATTAATTCATTAGATCCACCATCCATATCTTGAACTTCTCATGGTCAGTGATGTTAACTGTCTAGGTCATGTCCCATGAATGCTACAATGTTGGAATCTTTTGCATCTTCCCATAGATGAACCATTCATGGATGATTGGCCTGTGGATGGGATTATCAACATTGAATAGGTTAACCTCACTCATAGGATGAATGAAGGTTAACTTTGGTTTCTTATTTATAACTGGGACTAATGCAAACTCAACTTTCCTTTTAAGGGGTATAACTAGAACTAGGTCCATTTCAATTTCCTTACCATTTTCTTGTCTTTCTTCCTTAGCTTGGTCCTGAAGTTCTTTAGATTGTTCTTCTTCATCCAATACATATTCATTAACAAGTACCTTAAGTTCATATTCCATTGTCTCATCAGGAGCTAGTGCAGTCATGTCAATATACTCTATTGGGGACCCTAGTGTATTAGGTTGAGCTAAGGATGATGGCCCTTCACCAGGTATCTCTTCCAATTTATCTTTCCCACATTCTTGTGCCACTTATGCTTAGGTTTTTTATATTGTTTAATCTTGAAGGGGTCTAAAATAGGGTCTAAGAAACAAGTAATACTATAGGGGCCCCATCTACCAAATATCTCTAGGTTTCTCATCTCTAGCCAACCTAGCCTCAAGCTTGATATTATGTTTCTTAAACTTGGCCAACACTTCTATGGAATTGGTGGCCCTGATATACATCATGTCATGAACACCTAACATGCGTTCATAAGGATAGTTCATTGTTTTTTCCTTCAAATGCTTGGTGACCCTATCATGAGGGTCCCATGACCTCCAATCATCTAATTATAAGTTAAAGGAGTCTCTATGTTTAGAAATGACATCCACATGCTCCCAATTTTATAAAATAGTCTTGTTGATGGCCAAGGGAAAGGGTTGAAGGATGCCCTTATTTTTATGCTTGTACATGCCATCTATAACATTAAAGAGTTGGTATGTAACCTCTTGTTCTATCCATTTGGTTGACATATAGACTAGTAATTTGAGGGGGTAACCTAAGTTCCTCTCTATTCTTATAACCATGAAATTTGGATACATCTAGATGTCCCCAATCAACTCCACATATTTCTTGACTAGAGGGATGACTCTACCCATGGGAATTCATATGATATATTCTACCAAAGCTAGATATACACAATCAAAAACTATTTTCATTTGTAAAGGGAGGGAGTTTTGAGAAAAACTATTTTGTAAATTTTGGGCAAGCAATGCAAACAAGGGAATTATACAAATATTGTCTCATAATTATTTGTGTGATTGTTATCATGGATGCTTCTTCAAATATATGATTTGATGTTCAATTTTGAATTGTTTTTATGGATTCTATATGTGCACATGTTAATGTAGAGTTGTCAATTTGAGCTTATGATAGGTTGATTGAAAGATTTTAGATTCGTTTCATTTTATTTTCTTTTCTTGAAGATGTGCTTATGAAATTTTCCTATGGAAGTAAATCTTTAAATTGAATATGGTTTCTTATTTGCATTTTTTCACATATCCTTAGACATTTGCCTAGTATATGATAGGATCTATGATTTTGGCCATTTCATGTCATATATTGGTTTGAGTTCATGTCTTTTATGAAATTCAAGCTTTTTCATAATTTATATATTGAAGATCAACAATATTCACCTTCTTTCTACCTTACCTTTCCTATTTTCTCTTTCTTTTTATCAAATCATTGTAGTTTAGTTTTCATTGTAAATATTCATGTTAGATTAGGTTTTAGGCTTTAGGTTTTGATCATAAATCACTATACTTAGTTCAAATTACTTTCATATTTAAAAGATAAACTTTAGGACCATGGTTTCTCCCAACAACCACTTAAATTTCATTTTGTGAATAATTATATAGTTTGGCCTCTACTCCACCACATATATTAGTAATATCAAATCTAGCAACTCGTGCAATGGATTCTTTGAATCTAGAATGGGAAGGGTTTATTAACACTATATAAACCTTGTGATACACTTTCATGCATCAATAGGATCCAAACCATTATTTATTATTGAATATAAAAATTAATTAATTATTATATATGATTTCCTTTAAATCTCAATTTTTGGTTTAGGATATTTTTTATTTTGACTGGTCTAGCTCTGGACTATTTTGTCTCTAAACTATTTTGGATCTATACAATTTTAAATCCATGCATTATTTAATATTTAATGTGAGAATTACTTGTGCATTAATATTATGAAGAGTATACATTACATAACTAATATTTGATTACTATTTGATATTAATAAAAATTACTCATCCTTTTTACACTAAGTCCATGTGAATAAATATCTTAGAGTGGCCATCCATCCACTCTAAGTGAGAGGCTACTAACCATATTTGCACTATCTTTAAAAATATTTATATGCTATGTTTAACGATTATAAATATTAAAAAAAATATTATTCATCATTTGTGTATACCAAGTTGAAGCGATGAATTTTCATTATAAGAACTCAATCTATAAATTTAATATTGATTCTCATAATTAAGTTCATTCAAGTTACCAAATTTGGATATAAATTGTTTTGACTCTAGACTGGTATACTTTTGGAATGTTTTGACTCCAAAATTTATTTAATATTTCATGTAATAATTACCTGTGCATCAATATTATAATATTAAACATTACATAATTGATATAAAATTACTAGTCCATTTTGAGAAAACTCACTCATCTTTTTTCACTATGTATATCCTAAGAAATATCTTAGAGAGGGAGGATCCCTACTTTAAGATAAAATATTAATCATTTTTGCACTATATTTGAAAATATTTACATGTTATTTTGAACCATTACATAAATTAACAATAAGCTTACTCATCTTATTATGGACCAATTAGAGGAAATGGATTTCCATTATAAACACTAGTTAGTCCAAAAAATTAAAATTGAGTCCCATTATTGGGTTCCTTCAAACACTACTTTTTTTTACTAATGTTACTTTTTTAACCTTAAGAAATTGATTTCCAATGGGTACTATTGCATTGATTCAATTGAATTTATTTTTCCCATAACCTTTTCATTTATTGATGAACTCAAAATCATTGAGTAAGAACAAGGTTACCCATCCTATTTTCACTATGCAATTTTTGTGGAAATTCTTAGGGGTGGTGACCCACTCTTAAAATTACAAGATACTAATCATATTTGCACCATATTTTAAAATATATACACATTATGTTGAGCTATTACATAGATTAAAAACAAGTTGACTCATCCTTTGTGTATACCAGTTTGATGCAATGAATTTCCATTATAAGCACTAGTTAGTGGAATAATATATAAATAGTTTTGTGATCAAAATGAATCCAACCAAGTAAAATAAATGTGTCATTGACATGGTTATAGATTGAAAAGGAAACCCACTATAAATTAGAACCATTGTCCAGAGTAACAATAAGGTTAATCTTACTAATTTAGCTATACTAACAATCAATTTCATAGATTATTGAATTTCATTATTGTTAAATACATAGCAAATAAGCTTTATATTCAATATCATTGTTGAATTTCATTAATGATTATTATTTTTAATTAATGGATTACATTCATTATTTATTTTTTTTAGATATAATACCTAAGCATTATATTCAAAATGAATCCATCTTGAAAAATATTTTATATTGGATAACCTCCCACTCAAAATATGAACATCAATTTCCTATTTTGTTCGCATCAATTATCATTTGATCATTTTTATATTCACATGTTTTATTATTGAATTAATTTTTCATCTTTTTTTGAATTAATTTTTTATTTTAATTAAACTATAATTAACTATTTAAACATTTTTATTATGAAAAAATAATTTATTATTGTTTAGATTATGGTAAACCCACTTTTGACTGGTGTGGAATCTAGCCTAGATAGATCAGGAGGTTTAGGTCTCCCCTTGGAAAACACTAGATAGAAGAATATATAGAAAAATATGAAGTCAAAAAGGATACTAACAAAAAAGAAACTAGAAAAGAAGAGAAAAGAAAGGACTAGCCAAAATAGGAACCATTATATAAAGTGAAATTAATGTATTTACATGGTGGGGAAATCAATTGGTTTTAGATGAATCAAAAATTAGATAGAGGAATGAATAACCACTACATTTGACTGGTGCAAAAACCAACTAGTTTTAGCTAGACTAAAAACCATCCTAGACAAATAGAGTTAGAGGCTCATGTCTCAAAAATAAATTTTAGGGTCCCCAAGGGACCAAAACCTTCAATTACCCTAAAGAACCTAAACCCCATCATAACCACCAAAGAAATGATTTAAGTAAAAAATTCATGGGGATCCCCAATGATCCCTAAAAAATTTTAGACTAGGTTATAAACCAGAGAGTATAATAGAGAAAAGAGGTTTTATAAATTTACCCTAAAACCATTCCCAAGTATAAGGGGGTTTGGGCCCCCAAAAAATACCATTTGAAATAGATCCAAACATTAAAAAAAAGTCTAAAGGGATCCATTTTTTCTAGAAGCTAAGACCAAAGTCACAATGAAACATATGGGTAGAACCCTCAAACTAATAAAAAATGCTAAAAGAGACTAAAGGTAACACCCAAAGGGGTTGCCTAGGTTCCCCAAAAGATCTTGAAAATATATAGAAGTAATTAATAAGATAATACTTAGAAACATTAGGAAAGCCTAGGATATTAACAAGAACCAAAGTTTTATAGCAAGAAAAGGACTTGAGAACTAATTCCTACCTTAGGTGAGAACAAAGACTTGCTTCAGATTTAAAATAAAATAATTCTAGATTGGTCTAATTGAGCCCAAGAACCTCCTTTTACTATAACTAAAACAAAACTCCTAACCTCCCTTAAAAATCCTTAAGTTCTAAGAGAGGATCCCATGCTATAATAATACCAAGTATTTCTTACTATAAACTAGTTCCCACAACTATCAGGAGCTAAAATTTAAATTAAGCAACAAGCCATGATATCAACAACCACTAAAAAATTAGGGGCACCAAAAGGGAACCCATTAACATTTTTGAATATATCTATAAAATTAAGAGTTTAAACATCATTATTGGTCAATAAGAGTAGGCTTCGACTTATATCATTGATAATAAAAGAGATAACCCCCCCCCCCAAGGAGGCTTTGAGTCTAATGGATTAAGGTTTCCACAATCCATCTCTCAATGCTCTTATGTCAAGACAAACTTGATGTCACCCACAATAATGATCCCATACAAATAGAGTTAATAAAATGGAAATCTATTCCATGATGACTTTGAAAGATAAAAAAATCATTAAACCCATCCTTTAAGTCTTAGCCATGAATATCCCCCAAAGTAGAGAATCATTTATGTTTTGTATATGCATAGGCAAGATAGATTAAAACTCATTCTTATAGTGTCAACCAATCTAGATAATAAACACCATAGGTTTCATGCCATGAATAGTGTACAAATACAAATAAGGTAAAATGAAATAATGGGACATATCCTTATTAAACCAAGAGATACAGTTGTCAAAACCCCAATGACACCTACAAATAAATGTTATAGTGATTAATCTAACCCATAAACTGCTAATGCAAAGATGGGTTTAATATTACCAAGCTTGGCCAAAATAGAGGTGAGATAGGGAAGAAAATCCTAGATCTAGACCAAGTCAACCACCTAGACAAAGAAATCCCTTCAAAGGAGTTATTTTACATTTATTTAAGCTTGTAAAATGAGCTCTTATTGGTATTAGTGTCATCCTCATCTTCATCTTCCACCTACACTACACCCTAGTTTTCAAACCCTTACCTTTTCCCTTTGTTTCTCGTCCTCATTTCAAAAAACTCTCCCTTGTTTGATTTGGATTATAGCCTCTCCATGTTCAATTATGTTAAGAAATGTGTTCTTGAATATTTGTTTTTTGTATCCACAAAGGTCACTCAAGGTCATTAATGTATTATTGTTTTATTTAACCTTGATAGTTAATAATCATTTGATTATTAAAAAATGGATCTAATTGGCCACACATCATATATGGGTATCCCTTTCATAGATTTATCCATTGACTAGGAGATAATAGACAAAGAATTATTTATATATTTTCACTATCTAAATAAATATTACAGTGACTTGTGGTTGTTTCAATCAATATTAAAGGCACATGAAGTGATTGGAATTATAGTAAGTATGAAATGTATTTATGATCATTATATTATTATTTAAGTGAAACATATAAATAACTCTAAATATTAATTCGAAATTTTTCAATTTGTTCAAATGTAGTAAGATTTGAAATTTTATGCAAAAAGTGACATGGTTCATTATGTCAAACACTAAAGGGATTCTTTCAATTCCTATGGCTAGAAAAAGAACCTTATCTAGATTCTCATGGATGTGGTATATATAAAATAGTCAAAATATTTTCAATATATTTGTGATTGTATTTTAAAAAATTATCAGTATGGATTTACTTCATCTATTACTTGTCTCTTAAATATGGATAAAGAATTTGGTAAAATAACATTTCATGCAATTTTTTTTACCTTTATAACAAGTCAAAATATTGAGAAAAATCAACCCCTCCCACACCATAAAGTCCATAATTGATGATGATTGAAGCATTATTTACACCTTTCATGAGTCATTTATCACCCATATATTCCATGAGGGCAACATTGCCACAGACTACCTAGCCAACTATGGGGTTGGAAGTGAAATAATGGTCATGTGAGATGATGCCAACTCAATCCTAGCCTAAATTTAAAAAATAATTATCAATGATGAGATGGACAAGATTTAATGAATAATGAACAAATCACACATGGGAATTTCAACTCAAGGCATGCGAAACTTCATAGTTTTATAATTAGAATATCAAGGAATTTAGATCTTACACATGACATTAATTACAGACTTGAATTTCAATCATTGAAGTTTATTTCCAAAACTATCCACTACAATAATTAGATTATGATAAGAAACACTCAATCTCAAATGGGTGGTGACCATGATCATATGGAATCAGTGTAAAGCATTAAATTATAGAGGAATAATAAAGTATGGAAGAAGTTGACCAAAGTGTGCCAAACATAATTTATGCTAAGGATCAAAGGCAAAAATAAAAATTTTCTAAGGATTTTATTATCACTTGTAATAAATGAACTATGAGGTTGAGGGGAGTGAAAATCATTGTGTCAGAAGAAAGTATCAACAAAGCCACTAGGATGTCATATAAAGGAGAGAAAACATATAAAGATAAAAGCCATAAGTTGTATCTAATGCATAATTTAATTAGGATAGACACTATGTTTAAAATCGATAAAAAGGATTTTCCTAGTCATGACCTTCCTCATAGGAGGATAGAGGTATATTTACAAATCATGAAATACTTAACATGAGAAGGAAAATATACATTTATATTTTCTCATCACTTCTTACTTCTTAATGGTTTTTGGGGTTATATAATTATCTTGCCATGGTACCTTCTTGAATCCTTTGAAGCCATAGGCCTCACTTTCTAGGTCAGTGATAAAAAGGATATAATACACCATGGCCTTATCCTCCTATTAATCCAATAAGGTGAAACAATGTATGGGAAATCTATTCCCCTAGTTGAAGATTCCCTAGTAGAAGACACTTCTATAGAAAACACCCTCTCAAGAATACCATAGATAAAAACCCTCTTGAGGAATATTCTATACTACCAAGAAATGAAGAAGGCTCCCTAGCCCAAACCCTCAAAAAATCCTCCTCCCCCTTTAACAAGTTAATTCCCTTGAAATTCTCTTCTATATTCTCACAAGCCTTATCAATCAAGAAAGATAGAACCATGGCCATTATATTAAAAGGAGTAGTTAGTCTTGGAATTTTAGACCTCAAAAGTATGGTGAATAACTCTGATTGGAGAAAGAAATTGGGTATTTTCTTGGAGAAATTGGAAGGAATTGGGTTGGATATTTTATCCCTCATAAAATATTGGAACAAGATGAAGTCATAAATAATTAATATTAAAAAAGAGATGGATATGGATAAAGATAATAAAGTCTCTCAATTAAAAAAAGAGGGGAAAAGTGGAGTAGGATAGGATCTCATAGAAGACACCCAACCTTCCCCAAAGGAAAAAAGAAGAATCAACATCCCTCAACGGACGGTAAGAGAGACCATTCTATAGGGCACTTATAAATGTATATGGGGAAGAACCAACCAGGATTTGCTATTGGATAAGAATAAGGATAATGAACAAGTCACTTCAAAGGAGAAATCCATCTCAGAGGAGGTCGAAATTTATTTCTATGGTATCTACTATTTTTTGTTTTATGTGTTGTACTTTCCTATTGGTCATTATAAGTTAGTTTTTGCTGATGGTCTTCTACTTGGTAACCCATGGGGATTTATTCCATGACTTTATGTATTATTTTGTACAAACTTTTGGTTGTTATATCCTTGTGAAACCAACTTTATTTTACCTATCAAATAAAAAAAAAGTTAGCCATCTTGGAAAAAGATACTTTAGTATATCAGTTTTATGAATTAAAAAAGTTAGCATGACAAATGATTTCTTTAAAATAGGCTGATGAAGAGTTTATAAATAGTGAGTCTTCAATAACTCAAGATATTTAATTTTTTTATTCAATAAGTAATATTTCACTACTATAATTGAGTGTTTCCACCTAACATCTTCTAGATATGAGTATTGATCTCTCTAGCTAGCTCAAATTTATGTAACTTAATTCCTATTGAAAGGGATATAATATTGTTAAATTTTAATAAAATAAATGGTAATATCATAAATGCAGAGTCAAAAAAAGAGTTGTTTGATCCAAAGAGTCATTTTTATATTATTAATTGGAAAAATATAATAAAAAAATACTATCTTCAAAAACCATAGTTTTTCTTCTGTTAATGAAATAAATGTATGCTCATATTTTATCAGTAAAGGACACAATTAATTGTATATTAGAATTTATAAATAAAAAACATGGTGAATAAGATACAAGTTTATACATATTTTTTTGACTAGATATACAAATCAAGGTCAACCTGGATCATAGAGATAATACCACAATAACCTGGTAGTAGCCATGAAAAGAAATAAAATTAGAAGGTATTTATTATTTTTATTGAATTGAAATAGCATTATAAATTTATTTAAAAAAAAATTATAACCCGCTATTTTCATGTTCTGAATGAGGATTTTGAAAAACAAATATTTAATATTTTTTAGAAATATAAAATAGTTAGTTTGAATGATAAGCTATAATTTATTCTCTTATTAGATGATAATGGGGAAATCAGTGTTGTGTTTTTAAATATATACAAATGTTGGGTTTGCATTTTTTCTAAAAAATAATTGTGATCCATATTTCAAGCCAAATTATCTTGATAATCTAATGACATTTTTTTTCAAAACAATAAGGGAGATTTCTCAAGAAGAGCTTTCCATACTTTTAGATAAAGTTTTAAATGGAGATTTTTTTATAAGAACCTCAATTTAACCTATTGTCAAAGCAAAAATTTTAAGTTCTTATTACAAAATAATATTAATAATAAAAATAATAGACTTAAAGGGTAAAAATTATAGATTATTTGAAGTCATAAATTCAATAAGAACTTGCTTTGATAGGTGCAATACATTTAATATTATGTAAAATTTTGATACTAATGAAATCCACTTTTTCAACTTTCTTGAATTTTGGAGATTAGAAAATAAATTTAAAAATAAACATTATTTCTGTAGGAAATGAGAGTAAGAAAAAACAAAATAAGAAACAACAATGTCAAAGATGCTAAAATGATTCTATAAATTTATATACAATCTTTCATTAGTAACACCCAAACAAGGGATAAACATTCATATGTGTTCTCATGCCAAATTTATTTTCCTTTTCAATTAAGTATAAATTTGACATGATTAAAATAGCATATCCCTCCACTTAGTACTAATTTTTTAATTTATTATTTATTTAATGTTGTAATAAAATATGCAAAAAGTGATAGTATAGATATTTTCTCTTTCGTTAGTTATAGTGCCATCATTTGTGTTTGTATCCTTCTTATCTCAGTTATTAAAGAACACTTAATTATTAAAAGTATTTTCACTTACATGGAAAGAGTTAGAAACATGAATTAAATCATTTTTGAAGGATGTTAGATAATTCTAAATGATGAAGGTAAGTTCAAGGAATTTTATGAGAATAATGGCATATATGAAATTCATAGTGTAAATAATGTTGTCAAAGAAGAGGTGGCCATATAAAATGATTGGTGGATATTGTGTGCCCCTTGGATATTGGTATTTTTCTATCAGATCATCTATTTAATTTTGAGATACTAGTGTATTTTTTAGAGCACATGATTAATAGATGCAATAAAAACTCATCGCCTATTTTATTCCCTTATGGTAGGTTAATGCAATTCAAGTAACACAATATAAAAATAGGTTCAATAATATGAATAGTTGAGAATATAAACCATGATATATTATTAAAACATTACAACAAATATTTGATGATGAATCAAGGTGAGACCTCAAATCTAAATGCAAATTAATATTCAAATTTATTTCCAAATATTTATATTATAAATAATATTGTTCTATAGTAGGAATATTTATTAGGATTGAATGATCCATTAAAATTAAGGATGTATATAAATGAATACATAGATCTAGTAAGCACATCTTCAAACCTAGAATAAAAAAGTGTCTCTATTGAAAATATCGATGGCATGCCTAAAGACCGAGATCATCCTCAAGATGATATGTAATTTTGGTGATGGTAAAAATAAGTACATCAAATAAAATACCATCAATTAAAGTTTTTGATTCACAACCAAGTATTTAAAACTAATTACCATGTGTCTTATTTAATTATTATATTTTAAATTCTTTTCCTTTATGAATAATATTAATTTTTGTAGTGGCTCCCAAAAAAAAAATCTTTCTCTTGATTTAGATGGGTTTCTAATATATAAATGTAATTTGAAAAATAAATAAAATAAAAAATAAAAACTGAACACTTTCAACTAAGAGGAATAATGACCCAATTTATAACAGATGAAACTACATAATTTCAACTTACTTTTTGGATTTTTTAATGCACCTCATGGAAAAAAAGTAACTTCAATTGATAATTAACATATGATAATAAAATAATACTAATACTTATACCAGTGGGATGAAAAGGAATTTTATAATGGGTACATGGTGTATATAGGACCATCAATACTCTTATTTGATTTTAGATAATAATGCTATTCAAACCCATCATGACATGCTTTGGGCATGAACAAGGTGACTATGCTAAATCAATGGTGATACTCCTTTGATGATGCTAATTTCAAGGTGATTAAATCATGTAAATGGTAAGATTTGGCTAAGAAATGATTAAATTATTGCCTTATGTTGCAATAGAATTATGATTAGGTGTCATATTGATCCCACTTCATGACCTTATGAATTAATATGAAAGATAATTACACTGGTTTAAGTAAATGAGATAACATGATAATGATCACAAGCCTCAATTATTAGGATAATAGATTTCATGGGTGTAATAAGAGTGAAGGAACATGAAAAAGAACTATGAAGGAAAGAGACTATGCCAAGCATGGTTTTATCATTAAATTTTTTTATCTCAACATTTTTTAGACCCATACTAAGTAGTTAGTTGCCTAGGTTACCATCTACCACCTTTGATGAATTAGTGTATGTTTTAGGCAAATAGAATTTAAGCATGGTTAGTGAAACTTGTTTTATTTTGATCATTTTATTGGGTAGGTAACATGCATTTTTTATAGTGGATGATTGTTAGACATTCGATTGATTACCTTAGAATATAATCTAGTGGGTTTGGAGTATAGTAGATCAAGCAAAAAACCATAAAATTCTACAAGAGATACCATGCACATTAATTAAACATGGAAAATAACATCCTTTAATGAGGCATGGGATGGTAATCAACTATTGGTTGATTGATCTTGAGATATTTTTTTTATAGAAGTCAATTTCCCTTAGTTCAAAACTTTTTTCCAATCTGAAAGGAAGTTAGATGTAACATAAGTTAAGGAGAAGTAGTAGATAGGGACAATGGGTTAAGAGATATAAGTTTATATAAATGGAGGGAATAACCCATGTGGTCTAGAGATTAATAGGTGGGATTCCTAACCACCTATGTTTTTAATTCTCACTAGGAATGAAATGATTTTACTTTATTTGATCATATTACTTTTAGAAGAATAAGACTACTTGATTTATTCTACATGTATGATTATTTGTTCATGGTTATGTATTATCTACAATATAGTTCTTATCCTTTGAGGACCTCAAAAGGCTTGTTTTACCCAAACATGGAAATCATGATTTTAGATGTTGAAGTCCTCCCGTGTTGGGCATGGTGGTAGGTTTTGCAAATCTTCCATGATCATTAATAGGAAGAAATAAAGTGAGACATCCTATTACTAATCCAATATTTTTATGGGAATTATTATGTTATAAGTACTTACCTACTTTATTTATATTATTGAATGATTTGATTCACTTGTATGATCATTTGAGTGCTTGTTTACTTTGTATTTGGGATTAGCAGTCTCTTTGGGTAAGAACTTAGATTAGGATTGTAAGTGTTTTATGACCATTCTCTTATATTAAGATACCTTTGCTTATATATCCACCCTTGCCTTTACGAAGTGATATAAACATGCTTGGAGTTAGGATTCTTGAGCTCAGGGGTTTATAGAGCAATAGCTTAAAGATGATAAAAGGTTGGATAATGATACTTCCTTCTTATGTCTAGTAGATGCTTAAGAGAAGATGTGAAACATTGTTGAAGACTACTTGGTTCTTCTATAGTTAATTAGATAAGAGATGGAACTCTCACTTATGTTGATAATATGAATGAAATTGAATAATCTATAATTCTTTACTAGATAGCTTCTTTGTGATATTATTGTAAGAGATAAGAGCTTGAAATAATATTCTAACTATGGATTAAGACATTTGTGTTCTATTTATTGAAACATCAACATTAAGCTAAGAAGTAATTATTTATGAATTCTTGATTTAAAGGATCTTGGGAAGAGTCCTATATGTATTAAAAGTCTTTAGCCTTGAGGAACTTTCAAATAAATTGATAGATTGATTTCCTTACTTAAACCTTTGTCATGGGTGGATGGTTTGTAAAGCATTATGAATTTATATCTATCTAAATGTGAGGATCCAATGGAATTAAACTCATCTAAAAATAAATGTAACTTAGATAAATTACTATGATATTATTTTTGGGAATAATAATTTAGCTTATTATAATGAACTATACATTGACATTTTCTAGTATGATAATCATGATAAATACTTAGGATGTATTTGTGTTGAACCCCATTTTGAAAAATGAGTCATAATTGGTTATGGATTTAAGTATTGAGAGCTTTAGGAAGGATTCACTATGTAAACAAAGCTATTTAGATTTATGGATTTTTTGGTAAAATACTACGAGTTATTTGACTATATCTTATTGAGAATAGTCTCTTGATTATGCATATGTCTCTCCCATTTTAAGTAGTTATGGTTTTAATATTTCCATCAAGATTACATAGGGATGAGTAGGATGTAGTTGTTAATATATGGATTTTTATTTATAATAACCATATATATATATATATATTCATATAATCTTTGGTATTATTGTGGACTGAAAGGAAGCCTTGTGAAGATTCCCTTTAGTCTTATCAATTGAGTAAACAACTTTCTATAAATCTTCCATATAACAAGACCATCTAATAATAATTGAAGAAGAGTTTTAATAGAATATTAGATCCAATGTTATAATTATATCAAAGCATGAAGCACTTATGTTTTATTTAGGTCACCCTTACTAAGGTTTAATGATTTAAGAAGGTCTTGTAGACCAACCCTTTGATGTTGATTTTTTACTTATTAGTAAATATGTTGTTGTTCTCTCAGTTTTAATGGAATGAGTTATGACTTAGGCCTTACCAATAAAATAATTTAGATGAGACTTTAAAACAATCCTTATTATGACCAATTCCCTTTTATCTTTTGATATTTTTATGATAAGTTGAGACTCTCAGATTGTCTACATATTTGGCTAAAACAATGATAATATTGGTTTAACATCAAAGGATTATTTTTCCAAGGCACCTTTTTGTTTTATCATTTATGTGATTTAGATTTAGATTATAAAAATATCTTCAAAGGAAGAAAGGCTCTCTCTAAATTAAGTAGTGAGTAGTAACCTACATAGGCATTTATATTACCTTATTCAATTCCTAACTCTCCAAGTCATGTATGAGTTTTATTTGACTCGAGCCTTAGCTGATTTATGATTTTGAATGAACTTGGTTTTACCTTCATTTCATCCATTGCCATTTGGCATGTTTCCTAATGTAACATTTTGACTCAACCTATTGGCACTCTTTTAGAGAAGTGAAGACACTGTCTAGACCATGCAGTCAAAAATAATTAACATAGGAATTTAGCTAATTGATTTATATTTTAGATTTTAGTTTAGATAAATTATGAAATGATTTACCTTGGATTTTTCTTGGTATTATTTTTATATATTTTTGCTTCATCTGAATAGTTGATTTGGCATTTTGTTTTGATATTTATCATATTTGTCTAGGTAAGTTTCCTTACAAAGAATTTGTCATAGATGCTCAATGATTTCCCCATGTAGCCTTAATTTCATATCACTTGTATTAGTCATTCATAGAATTCCCTATGAATATTTTATTGTATAACACTTATCTTAGTTGTTCACCAAATTCCTTTACATAACACCTTACCTTATAGGATTTTTAGTTGGAACTTTCCATAGCCTTCAACCTTAGCTAATTTATCTCTTTGGACTTTTGTTTCAATTTCTAATTAGTAAATTTTGAATCTTTTTGATGAGTGGTTTAAAAGAAGCCATATGTCACCATCCAACTAACCCAAGAGTGACATTAGCATGATCTAACATATGGTTAGTGCTAGGTTAAAAAATCAGCAAAATGTTACCACATGGTATCATCCTAGTGTCATGTGATCCTAGAGAGGATAGTAAATAGTGTGAATCCTCTAGGAAAGTGGGATGTTACCACATGGTATCATATTGGTGACCCATGATCCTAGAGATGATTGTACAAGAAAGCTGCCTCTAGGTTAGTGGGAAAGTGGGATGCTACTACATGTAATCATTCTAATGACTCATTATCCTAGAGATTATTATACAAAAATCCTACCTATGGGTCATTAGGAAAGTAGGATGATGCCATATGGCATCATCTCAGTGACCCATGATCCCAGAGTTGGATGTATAAAGAGCTTGCCTCTAGGATGGTGGTATATTAGGATGTTACCATGTGGCATCATCCTTAAAATATATAGTCCCATTGAAGAGTGTACCAATGGAAAATCCTTTGATCTAGTAGGCTAGTAAGATGTTTCCATGTGGCATCATCCTAATGATCCATAGTCTCAAGGTTGTAGGTGTAATGTGAAAGCTTGTTAGACTAGTAGGTAAGTAGTAGGACATTGCATGGAAGGAAAGTTCCCTAGGAGAATGAAGATAATTTATCATGGCCTTAGGTCACGTAAAAGAAACCACATAGTTCTAGTATGTATTATAATGGCTAAGGTTGAATTTCATAGCCATCCCAATGTTATAAGAATAATTATCATTTGGTGTGAGCTCCTAAATAAAATTTGAAGAGTTGGCTGAATGAACCAAGAAAATGGAATTATTAATTTTAGTTTACATCTCATAAATGCATTATGGTAGTTATAGGATTACATTTTAGGATTATAATGGATTATGGTGTTTATCTATTAGTCAGTTTGTTGGTTGAATTTGTGTGTTGTGTCTATTATATTTAGAAGAAAATGGGCATGACATTTTGGTATCAAAGCTTATGTTAATGTTGACGTAGAAGATTGCACCCTTAGTAGGAGGCTGAGCTCCTGCCTTCCTCATGCAACAATGGAAACTCCCCTCTTGCACTTGTGGGACCGGCGAAGCTAGAGGAGAGAGTCTCTAGATAAGGGCTAGCTCCCTCTGATGTATCTTTTAGGCCCCGGTTTCTCCTACTGCTAACAAATAAAATGAAAAGGGGGGGATGAAAAGAGAGAGAGAGAGAGATGCTAAAAGTAGAACCTAAGCTTAAAAAAAAGCAAAAGGTGATACACCAGAAAAGTGTGACCCACTCAGGCCCAAACATACACTTTCCACTGAGAACCAACTCCCATACACTTCATCTGACATGAGGAAAACTTTTGCATAAGTGGGTCAGGGGTTTGTGGAGATACAAGGAGGAAATAACTACTAGAGGCATTATGAGACAGACTGCAGCAGCCTATCCACTTCACCTATACTCCTTTAGGGACACTTCTGATAGACTAAAGATGCAAAACTCAAAATGGAGGTAAAAATGCTATGTTTTGATTCAAGGTAAAATTTTGGCAGATCTCTACCTTACAAGCCCGAGATATTTTTGGGTAGAGTTTTCCCTTAAGGCTAAGAGTGGATCCTTCTCAAAAGAGAATTTTTACAATATATAGAAAGAGGAAGAGGCCATTTTGGCACCCTTTTACGAGTGACCCATGTGCCTTCTAAGCATTGGGATGAGGAAACCACTGTTACTGATGTCATTCTTCTAGAAGAGGCCTACTGGAACCATGTTGTACAATCACAAAAATTGACTTTGGCATTCAAGCATTTATGTAAGAACATCGATGTGCCTCTTTTTTGTAAATAGACTATAGTTTATCCCCTCATCAATGACAACTAGAGAAAATAGGTTGCACCGCTCATCTGGCAATAACTCACCTTCCCTTCACCACTTAGATGCTTTGTCTTTTCTACTCCTTGTCTTCTTCCTACTCTTTCAGCCCTTAGGGGTGATCTTCTGGTGGGTCACTATGTTCCTCAGGCTATTTCCATGATTTGGTGCTCAGACAGTTTAAAAGCAAATGGCTATTTCACTGTGTTAAATTTGACGTTCACGTGGCCATCACCCAATGGCTAGTCTGTTTCCTTAAATTTGATAGTTTTCAAGACATCATCGTCTTTGACAAAATCATTGAGTCTTTTATTTTAGGCCCTTTTCTTATGGGTTTTTTTTGCTTTAGGCTTTTATTACAGACAAAAAGTCCACGAGAATTAGCCACTTTGAATTGCCTTGTTTATCCTTCCCAGAGGGAAAAGACCCTTCAGTGTCTTAAGAAATGGCCTATTATCTTCAACGAGAGCCCTTCGTAAGGGAACATACCTTTTAGGTGGGCTTCTTCCTTTGGTCCCTTTGGCTATGGCCTTTTAGTGAAAATCTTCAGACTTTTGTCTGAAGGAAATCCTTCGAACAAAAAGTTTGAAAGAATTCTGACTTTAAAATAAAACTACAAAAAATGCCCCCCTTGACTGCCTTTGAAACTCTAAGTGCCCTCCGCAAGGGCACCTGTCCTTAGGATTTGGGGCACCTCATTGAACCAAACCATTGAACTAAAATTGGTTCAATGTTGTGCATCGAGCTGATCAAACAAAAGGTGGTTGAACCATTTGCTTTGAACCATTCATTGAACTGAAGCCTTTAAACCAAAACATTGAACCAAACCATTGAAACAAAAATTGGTTCAACAGTTCAATGGTTCAAGACTGCGCACTGACCTGCTTGAACTAAACCAATGATTTGATGATGTTGAACCAATCGATTAAACTAATGCATTGAACCAACACATTGAACCAAGTGATTGAACTAGTTCAATGGTTCAACATTGTGCATCAAGCCTGTTAAACTTTAGCAATTAATCATCTGATTAAACTAGAAGCTGTTGAACTGACTGAGTGAACCAAATGATTGAACCATCTGATTGAATTGATGTGTTGAACCTACCAAATGAACCAAGTGATTAAAATAGTTCAATGGTTCAATGTTGCATACTGATGAACCCATCAATTACACTTGAACCAATTGAACCAGGCATTGAACCAATGTATTGAACCAAGTGTGTTGAACCAATGCTGAAGCATTGAAATTTGAGTAATGGACCAAAGTTAAAGTGTTGATCTAGCTCATGAACTAGCTCGATAGACTTGTGTAACCTAAAAATGACTGGCTTTGAATAGAAAGGGAAAAGGGGGACCAATTTTGGCCTGATGGGAAAAAATGGTCAACAAATTGGTGACTCCCAGGGGAAGCATGCATGTTATGCTTAAAGACCAATTGCCTTGTAGTCCATTAGAGCATAGAGTCAGATGTAGCTTGAACAAAGATCAGCAATAGCCCCATAAGATCCAAGAATCAAACATGAATCCTTTTACCCCACACATAAAGGGAAACACACAAGGCTAAAAACACTACATGTGCAAACTGCACTTAGGGAAAATAGGAAAGGAAACTGAAAGCAAACTACTATATATAGCTAACCAAGAATATTTTATTCCCTCTTAAATCAAAGGGAAAATTTATTAAGTCCCCTTCTTGGCAAGAAGACTTGTGGTGCCAGACAAGTGGTTGAATGAAAAGGAGATTTAGTGACCTACTCCTCTTGCCTATCACCTAGATTGGCCTACATTCGAGTGGGTCATATTCAAACATGATTCCAACATATGTATACTTTGTTTGTTCTTGGAAGCTTATTGAATGTTGGTACTTCATGTTGGTGCATATCACCAAGAAATTAATGGCTATTGGCTCATCACCATAAGCCCTTTGATTTATACAGTCCCTCTGCAATGCATCATGGTTTAACCCATTTCCTTTTACTTCATTGAAGGCTATGTCAAACTCATCATCTACCTCCTATTGGCCTTCTTGAAGAAGGATGATAGTTGTGATGTCTGAAATGGAATCACAAAATGATTGCTCATCCCATAGAACATCGCCTCTTTGTTCAGAAGCTTTCTTCTTTAAGGCCTTCCTCAAGGAAGACCAGCCTCTCCTTTTCCTCCTCAAAGATTAGGATATCTAGATGTTCAAAGATATCCTCCTGATCTTCCTCTAATTCAGGCTCCTCAGCATAGTCATCCTTCTCATCAAAGTAACAAGGAAGTTCATCAAATAAATGGGGAGAGAGCTCACCATGCTTAAGTTCCTTTTCGTATTACTGGAACATCTGCATGTACGCATGACCTACATCTTCTCCATTGCTGATGGGGTCTTCACAAAGAGCATTGATGATGATTCCTTCTTCATTATCACTCATGATAGCCCCTTGAAGAACTATAGATTTTATCTTCTAATCCTCATTCACCTCTTATAGAATAGGTTCCTCCTTGAGAAAGGGTGAAGTGGAAAAACTATGTGGAAGAGGAGGCAGTCCTTGAGCTAGAATAGAATGATTATCCTCCTTCCACCTAGCTAGCACTTCATTAATATCAGGTGTGGCCTGATAACTCTCTTGGAAGTGTGTATATGGGGTGTGTCTAGACATAGAATGTACCATTGGGTTTGAACCATCCATCACATACTAGCTAAGGAATCTCTCTTTAGATTCTAACTCTGTAATTCTTCTAGTTGTACCCTCTTAGAAGAGCCTTTCCTGGAAGTCACCAACATCATCATGAGTAGGGGAAGCCTCATATTCTTCAAGGTTTTTAGAAAAACCTTGCTTCTCCTCCTTCCTACCCCATGATTCTAGTGTTTTCCCCCGGTTCAAGACCTCAGAATTAGAATTTTGCTCCTGTGAATAGGCAGCAACTCTATTTTCTCCAACGTCCTAGGGCTCCTCCACAAGGTCTAGAAGTTTGAACTCTCTTTCAAGAAGCAGTCTCATCCTAGCCTCTAAATATTCAATTTGCTTGGCTAGATTATCCTAAAAGACTCTTTCTTGGAGGTCACCAGCATCATCCTCTTCAAGGCTTTGGGTTGGTTCCTGGCATTCCTTCCTCCAACTTAGAATTTGCACATCATGTTGAAAAACTTGGGGAGGCTGAGGAATGCTAGGAAGAGACTGTTGATGCACCGAAAGAGTATCTGGAAGGGGAATGTGCTGGCTTGTGATATTCCCCCCAATGGAAGATTCACAATATAAATAATTGAGAAGATTGATCTCCATGGGGGGTTACTCTGATGCCCTTTGATGTTGGAAATTTATGCGCATAGGATTGAGGGCAAATGCATCAGATGAATTGGAGTGAGCAAGTGCTATCTGATAGAAAGGAATTTGGTGCACAAGAGGGGGCTTTCATTAGGATGGGAGGGGCATGCAAGACTGACTACCTTGAATGAATGGATTCCTCCATTTTGCTACCTCTTCCTCCATGGATTGCAAGGCCTGAGCTTGCCTAAACAAACACTCCTCTTTATACATCAGCTCCTACTGATATCCATACTGCTCCTCTAGTCTATCAATCTCCATCATCTTCTTCTCAAACTCTAGCACCACCTCCCTTATCATTGAAGGACAACTAGGAGAGCTGCTTGAGGTGATTCTTTAAATTTTTTGAGTCTGACTGAAGTCATATGAAGGAATACAAGACCCATGATTTAGTGTAAAGGAATTATACATACAAAAATAAGATTTTTGATGGCACCAAGCTACTTAACCAGTAGATTCAACTTAGAGTCACCATTGGTGTTGATGTAAAAGCCTCCAAAGGCTGGTTAGTAGAAGAACACACCAAAAATTCTTCAACTCTTTGGACAAAACCTGTCTTAGTTGGTCCCACCAGGCATGCCAAAAAATGTTGACGTAGAAGATTGCACCCTTGGAAAGAGGCTGAGCTCCTGCCTTCCTCACACAACAATGGAAACTCCCCTCTTGCACTGTGAGACTGGCGAAGCTGTAGGGGAGAGTCTCTAGATAAGGGTTAGCTCCCTTTGATGTATCTTTTAGGCCCTGGATTCTCCTACTGCTAACAACTAAAATGAAAAAGGGGGATGAAAAGAGAGAGAGAGAGAGATGCTAAAAATAGAACCTGAGCTTAAAAAAAGTAAAAGGTGATACACCAAAAAAGTGTGACCCACTCAGGCCCAAACATACACTTTCCACTAAGAACCAGCTCCCATACACTTCATCTGACATGAGGAAAACTTTTGCATCAGTGGGTCAAGGGTCCATGGAGATACAAGGAGGAAATAACTACTAGAGGCATTCTGAGACACTTCAACAACCTATCCACTTCACTTGTACTCATCTAGGGACACTTCTGATAGACTAAAGATGCAAAACTCAAAATGGAGGTAAAAATGCTATGTTTTGATTCAAGGTAAAATTTTGGCAGAGCTCTGCCTTACAAGCTTGAGAGATTTTTGGGTAGAGTTTTGCCTTAAGGCTAAGAGCGGATCCTTCTCAAAAGAGATTTTTTACAATATATAGAAAGAGGAAGAGGCCATTTTGGTGCCCTTTTACGAGTGACCCATGTGCCTTCTAAGCATTGGGATGAGGAAACCACTATTACTGATGTCATTCTTCTAGAAGAGGCCTACTGGAACCATGTTGTACAATCACCAAAATTGACTTTGGTGTTCAAGCATTTATGTAAGAACATGGCCACACCTCTTTTCTGCAAACAGACTATAGTTTGTCCCATCATCAATGCCAACTGGAGAAAATAGGCTACACCACTCATTTGGCAATAACTCACCTTCCCTTCACTGCTTAAACACTTTGTCTTTTTTGCTCCTTGTCTTCTTCCTACTCTTTCAACCCTCAGGAGTTTGGCCTCCTACCAAGGGTGCAATCTTCTACATCAATAGTTAAACTTTGGGATCTCTAGGGATGTTTTGTATGAGTTCATTACCTTTATAACTATGGTTAATCATGATTTATGTAAATTGAATATGGTGCATGTTATTTTATTACTTTATTGAAATTTAAATTATGTAGGCAAGATGTCACAAAAGGAAGAAATAGAACGCATAGTGAACGGTGGTCACTAAGATCTTTGATTAATGTATCAAGTTAAAATCCATGTTCAAATTATTGAGACCCTATAACAAGTGATGGATGTGCTAGATAAAATGTTTCCCTAGATTTATATGCTACAAAAAGGAGCCTCACCACCCCAGGGAAGGGATAGGTAGGTTGGGAAACCTTTAGATCCTCATCATAGAAAGAGAAGTAGGAACTACCTTTAGAAATATTGCAAGAGGAAATGCACTCAAAAAAATATCCACCTATGATAAACATGGACTCGAGACCAAGTAAGTATCGATGAATGAAGTGTGAAGGGAAACTATCCAGGGTGTTTTCTTTAACTATGGAGCTATGGATCATTATGCATAGAATTATCCTAAGAACACTTGATTAGGGGATACTGAAGTCCTCATATGGATCAGTTATGAAGACTAAATTTTTTATAATCCCTAGAAACAGTTATTTTGATTTTTATATTCTAACAAAGAATGACATGCCTATGATAAACTATTATCTTTTAAAGGAATATGGGTCTTCTTATTAAGGATAACCTAGTGCTAGATATATATGATAATTATAGCTATATTTACATATGTGAATGCACATGATTATTACCTATTATGGTGCTTAGCTTGATAGATGAAATTTTATTATGGTTTTACAATGTCAATTATGGATTATAAATTTGAAGGAAGTTGGATAGTAATGCTTAAACTAATGCTCAAGTGCTATTAATTAAATTAACAACTATGAAAAATTTGTAATGACCTCTCTTTTGAAACTATGATTTTTGGGATACGTTGATTGCATATGTTTAAATTGTGGGAATTTTAAATAAAGTCTCTCTTGTTGTTTAAAGTATTAGGACCATTCAAAGGGCTAAGATATGGTATAAATCTAGTATTGAGGTGATGGATTACTCTAATAAGTCCTTATGCTAACCAATTGAGTGGTAATCATCCATATTTTTGTGAAAGAAGATGAATCTCTAAGGAGATAACTAGAGTAAATATGTCTCTACATAATTATTCTTTTATGAAAAGAGCATGTATTATTTGAATAACTTTGGTTGTTAATTACCTTGTTATGCATATATAATCATAACCTGAATTATGATGTTATTTAAGGGTGGATGTAAAATGGTTATGAGAGTATCTTATTGGATATGAATCATATGGAATATATTAAGGTAAACTTGAACATTCTTGATAATAAGATGATAAATCAATTAATATATAAATATGCACTTATAATAATGATTGAGAGCCTAGAAGAGCCGATAATCATGTTGAAATATTATGGATTTAGGTGGCATTAAAATGGAATGAATACAATGGTATTTATAAATTTTATCATAATGATAACTTATTCATTTTGATAGCTAGAACTTCTAACTACTTTAGGAGCTTATATAACACTATGTGTCAACATGGATCAAAAGGTGATAACCATGGAGGTACCCTTATTTGAAATTATATACCTACATCTCTATTTCCATAAAAATTATGTCAATACATATAGGTGGGGCCTAACTACAAGAAACATTATATCTAAATTATCATGATAAGGTCGGTAAGGCTTGATTTCAATCCCAAATCACACTTTGATAGGAGGTGAATACTAAACATATATAAGTATGTCCTATTTAGAGGCATAGGCTACCAAATATTGAAATGCATTATTTTTTGTAATGATAGTAGTATAACACCCTCCTAATGTTATTTTTGAAATCATTAATATCATTTTGTGTAATGGTAGTGGTGTAGTACCATCCTACATGTTATTACTCATAATAGAAAAAACAATGATTTTAGTAGGATAAAGTGGTAATTAGCTCCATAATAAATTTTTTTAGTAGTGTACGATGGAACATATCCCATATGTCATGATGTAGTTTGATTATTTGGATGGATAGTGGATCATCAACAACCTATTACTTTATTCCTCCACTTGAGTGGATAGTAGAGCCACATAGTGATCATATTGTGATCTAATTTTTGATAATGTGTTTATTGAACTTATTTAAGTTGTATGAGATTTTATTTACATTTCCTAGAAACCAACATTGTTTTCTTCTTGACTTCAAATTTTTTAAGCTAAAGGCTAATCATGGAATTCATTAATGAATTTTAGCTAGATTTGATTTCATTATTGAGACTAATTGGCTTCCTTTTATTTATTTTTCACTTACATGATTAGCTAATTTATTCTAGTGATTGTGATGCTTTTTTGTGATGGTTTCATGTGTTAGGATGTGCATAAATGTCACTTTGGGTGAGTATGCAAGAGAATAATTAGATTTAAAATGATAAATAAGTAGGTTTTGGTGGGGACATATCACACAAATCCAAGATCCTTTCCTTTCTCACCCAATAGATGTGGTGGTCTTATACACTGATGTGTTTTAAGAGAAGAAAGGTGTCTCTTTCACTATAGACATTAGAATGGCTGGTGGAAAAATGTCATGAGGGACCCCATCATATCAAATATATATCTCACTCTTTGTATTGGAATGGATAGTGGATAGATGTATTAAGGGCCCCAACATATCAGCTATTTTATTTCTTCACTCTGTACCTAGATAGTGGATGGTGGACCAATATCCTGAGGGCCTTTGATGTATTGACTATATTGTCTAGTGTACTGATGTCTTGATGGACACATACATATTAATTAGCACATTAATTATTGTCTATTGGATTGATGTATTGAGGGCCACATATATAATTATCTACACATAATTTTGTTGCATAATGAACTAATGTCTTAATATCCTCTTGCATATTGAGTTACACATGATATCTTGGCTGGTAGATCAAGATCCTTAGATCCTACATATATTAAATGGAATGGTATAAGGTTACTTGAAATATTTCATGAATTACATGGTATATGAAAAAGGGAGATAGTCCCATGATTTTTTTTTCTATGGTAGAATTGGTGTGATGGAAGGCATTTCCCTATGTTCTACTTATTCAAAAGATCCTTTGTGTTTCATATGTCACTAGCTATGTTAACTCAGTAGTTCCCCATATGTTTCTAATAATTCTATATGAGCTCAAAATGATATGACCAAGGATTAATGCCTATTTTAGTAGGATGCTTTTTTTTTGAGTAGTAATCATCACTCTTCACTAAGAATAAATTATATATTCAAGGAGTGCTTAAACTCTCATGCATATAATATAAAAATTATGGGTCTTAATGGATTGAGATAGATTTTTTGTAGAATGATTGACATTAGAATGAATTGCCTCTTTCAAGAATTAATTACAATTCATCTAGCCTCCAATGCAATTACTGAAATACAATGTAGAAATATAGCCTTGAATAAATTAGGTCTTGGGTCTAAAATTGGACCACTTTAATCTCTAAATTAGAGACATTTTTTAAAAAGGAAGTTTATATTATTATGATCTAGAATTGAAGCATCCTTATGATTTGGTCACAATATATTCTCATTATGTTGAAATGCTAGTAATAGTCTTGCATTAAAATTATAGGAAATAGAGAGGTTATTACTCAATTAAATTAAGTGCTTATCTTCTTATATGAATTTTAATATATGTTATTGTGACACTAAGTGATGGTGCTCTATGAAAAACATATTCATGATGGTAGTACATCAAATCTCTCCTATGTTGGGCATGGTGGAAATTTATTTGATCTTCTCATGAATGTTCTAATGGTATTGTGGCAAATTCATTTTATGATAGGCATGGTGAAATGTTGTTTGACACTTCCCTACATGTCATGATAGAAACATTTGAAATCTTCCTATTCTAGGCAAGGTGGTAGGTTGTTCAACTGTCTCATGACCATTGTCAAAAAAAATATGTGAAGAATAAGCCTTGCACAAATGGAACTCATGACTTATTTTACAAAAACTAAAGTGATTACGTCACAAAATTCCAAAAAATCCAATAAGAGGATAGATATCAAAAATATCGAGGATCTAGATTGAATAAAATTTGAACAAACTCAAAGGGTTGTTGAAAATATAAGAGGAATAGTATGTTAATTTCATGTAGCAATTGATCTCCATATATGATGTTGTTCTTAAGGGATACAATAAATAATTAATATTATGTTCCTACCTTGGAAGGCACATAGATAATTCAGAATGGTTTTCCAGCATTAAGGTGGATCTAACAACATTTTTGGATGAGTAAATCAGTCCTGCATCGAGGATGATGCCTCTCTAAGGGTTTGGATAATGTAATGCACCTAATGGATAATAAGTAACTTCAATTGATAATTGACATATGATAATCAAATATGACTAAGACTTCTTCGAGTGGGATGAAAAGGAACTCACCAATGGGTACATGATGTATATGGGACCATTGATAATCTTATTTGACTCTAGATAATAATTCTAATCAAATCCATTTATACATATTTTAGGTAAGGACAAGGTGACTACACTAAATCAATGGTGATACACCCTTAATGATACTGAATACAAGGTGAGTGGATCATGCAAATGATAAGAGTTGGCTAAGCAATTCTTAATTATTTCCTTATGTTGTAATTAAAATTATGATATTAATAGATGGTATATTTAATTTACTTCATGAACTTATGAATTAATAACAAAGTTAATTATGTTGGTTTAAGTAAATGATCTAGAATGCTTATGATTACAATACTCAATACAAGGGTAGCCAATTTCATGGGTGTAATAAGTGTGTAGGAATAGGAAAAGGGCCTATGAAGGAAAGAGACTATACCAAACATGGTTTTATCACTAAACAATTTTAACTTAAACTTTATTAGACCCATTGTTGACCATTTTTGGCCCTGCAAGTCAAAAATTGGTCCCCTTCTTCCCTTGCTATTTAGAGCCAGTCAATTTTAGGTTGCACGAGTTCATCAGCTTTGGTTCATGCCTTGGTTCAACACCTTGGCTCAGTTCAGTGGCTTGGTTTAAGTGGCTTCAGATTCAATGCATTGGTTCAATCATACGATTCAATCAGGCTTAGTTTAAATGCAAGGTTCATCACTCGGTTCAATTTAGTTGGTTCAACATGTTGGTTTAATGCTTCGATTCAATTGCTTTGGTTTAATGGTTTAGTTCAATGCCATTGGTTCATCGGCAAGTTCATTAGGCTTGTCTCAAGGGGGATCGGTGTGTAGCATTGAACCATTGAACCAATTCAACATGTTGGTTCAACATGTTGGTTCAATGTGATCAATTCAATCATCTGGTTCAATGTTTGGTTCAACCACTTGGCTCGATACACAATGTTGAACCATTGAACTAGTTTAACAAATGGTTCAAGTGAATGGTTTAATGGGTTGGTTCAATGAGGTGTCTTGTAGCTAAAGGTCCAAAAGCCCTTATAGAGGGTAGAGAGAGTTTTCAAAGGTGGTCGAAGGGATTTTAAAAGATGCAAAAGACTTAAGACTCCAAATTCTTTCAAAAATTTTGTCTGAAGGAATTCCTTCAGATAAAAGTCTAAAGGAATTTAGAGGGAGGCTGCTAGCACAAAGAAAATCTAAGGAACCTGTAAGGAAAAAGACAAGGATAGGGACAATTCTCACGGACTTTTGACTATGGGAAAATTGTCTACAAAAAAGCCTAACCAAGGAGGATAAAAGACTCGAAGTAGAAAAGCCGTAAAAAAGATTCGATGGATTTTTGCCAAGGATGGTGATGTCCTGAAAGTCATCATTTTCAAGATGACAAACTAGCCATTGGGTGACGGCCGTGTGAACGTCAATTTTAACATAGTGAGGTAGTCATTTGTTTTTGAACTGTCTAAGCGCCAACCATGGAAAGAGCCCAAGGAATGTAGTGACTTGCTAGAAGATCACCCCCAAGGGCTGAAAGAGTAGGAAGTGGATAAGGAGTAGAAAAGACAAAGCATCCAAGTGGTAAAGGGAAGGCGAGTTATTGCCAAATGAGTAACACAACCTATTTTCTCTAGTTGGCATTGATGAGGGGACAAACTATAGTCTATTTTTAGAAAAGAGGCATGGCCATGTTCTTACATTAATGTTTGAACACCAAAGTCAATTTTGGTGATTGTACAACATTTTTCCAACAGGACTTTTTTGAAGAATGACATTAGTAATAGTGGCTTCCTCTTCCCAAGGTTCAGAATGCACATGGGCCACTTGTAAAAATGAGCACCAAAATCTTTCCCAGGAGGTGCCAAGTTTTCTTCTACTTCTTATATATTTTAAACTTCTCTTTTGAGAAAGGGATCAACTCTCAGCCTTAAGGTAAAAATTTGCCCAAAAATCTCTCAGGCTTGCAAGGTAGATAGAGCTCTGCCAGAATTTTACCTTGAATCGAAACATAGCATTTTTACCTCCATTCTAAGTTTTGCATCTTTAGTATGTGTCTATGCCTTGATTTTACATTAAGTCATTTTCTTAATGCTTTTACAGAATGATTTCAGCATGTTTGGTGCATTTTTTGAGTTTCCTTTTACAGGTCTATCAGAAGTGTCCCTAGAGGAGTATAGGTGAAGTGGATAGGTTGCTGCAGTGTGTCTTAGAATGCCTCTAGTATTTATTTCCTCCTTATATCTCCATGGAACCCTAACCCATTGATGCAGAAGGTTTTCTCATGTCAGATGAAGTGTATGGGAGCTAGTTCTTGGTGAAAAGTGTATGTTCGGGTGGAGTGGATCACACTTTTTTGGTGTATCACATTTTCTTTTTTTTAGGCTTAGGTTCTATTTTTAGCATCTCTCTCTCCCTTTTCATCCCCCCATTTTTTACATTTATTTGTTAGCAATAGGAGAAACCAAGGCCTAAAAGATACATCAGAGGGAGCTAACCCTCATCTAGAGACTCTCCCCTCTAGCTTCGCCAGTCCCATAGGCGAGAGGGGAGTTTCCATTATTGTGTGTGGATAGGCAAGAGCTCAACCTCCTTACCCTGGGTGTAATCCACTATGTCAATAGTTTTTAGCACGCTCGGTGGGACCAATTAGGACACGTTTTGTTCAAAGATCTAAAGAATTTTTGGTGTGTTCTTTAACTGACCAGCCTTTAGAGGCTTTTGCGTCAACACTAATGGCAACTCCAAGTTGAATCAGCTAGTTAAACAGCTTGGTGCCATCAAAAATCTTATTTTTATATGTATAATTCCTTTGCAAAAAATCATGGACCTTGTATTCCTTCATATGACTTTGATCAGACTCAAAAATTTTAGAGAATCACCTTAAGTAGCTCTCCTAATTGCCCTTTAATGATAAGGGAAGTGGCCCTAGAGTTTGAGAAGTAGATGAGGGAGATTGACAGACTGGAGGAGTAGTATGGATATCAGCAGGAGCTGATGTATAAAGAGGAGTGTTTGTTTAGGCAAGCTCAGGCCTTACAATCCAAGGAGGAGAAGGTAGCAAAATGGAGAAATCCATTTATTCAAGGCAGTTAGCCTTATGTGCCCCCTCCTATTCTAAAGAAAGCCCCCTCTTTTGAACCAAATCCTTTCTATCAAATAGCACTTGCTCACTCTAGCTCATCTGATGCATCTACTCTCAATCCTGTGCACCTAGCTTTCCAACATCAAAGGGCATTAGAGCAACCCCCCATGGATGTCAATCTTCTCAATTCCTTATATTATGAATCTTCCATTGGGGAAAATAACGTGAGCTATCACATCCCTCTTCTAGAGAATCTTCTGGTGCATTAATAGTCTCTTCTTAGCATTCCTCAACCTCCCTAAGTTTTTCAACATGATGTGCAGATTTAGAGTTGGAGGAAGGAATGCCAGGAACCAGCCCAGAGCCTTGAAGAGGATGATGTTGGTGACCTCTAAGAAATACTCTTTTAGGATAATCTAGCCAAGCAAATTGAATATTTAGAGGCTAGGATGAGAATACTCTGTGAAAGAGAGATAAAACTTCCAGACCTCGTGGAGGAGCCCCAGGACTTTGGAGAAAACAAAGTTGCTACCTATTCACAGGAGCAAAATTCCAATTTTGAGATCCTAAACTGGGGGGAAATAGTAGAATCATGGGGTAGGAAGAAGGAAGGTTTTTTTCAAAACCTTGGAGAAGCTAAGGCTGCTCCTACTCATGATGATGATGGTGACCTCCAAGAAAGGTTCTTCCAAGAGAATATGGCCAGGAGAATTACAGAGTTAAAATCTAGAGAAAGATTGCTCAGCTAACATGTGATGGATAGTTCAGACCCAATGGCACATTCTATGTCTAAACACAACCTATGTACACACTTCCAATAGAGCTATCAGGCCACACCTGATATTGATGAAGTTATAGCTAGATGGAATGAGGAGAATCATTTGATTCTAGCTCAAGGACTGCCTCCTCTTCCACATGTTTTTTCTACTTCATCCTTTCTCAAGGAGGAACCTATTCTATAGGAGGTGAGTGAGGAGCAAACGATCCAATTTGAAATTTCCCAAGAGGCTATCATGAGCAATAATAAAGAAGAAATGATCGATGCTCCTTGTGAAGACCTCATCAGCAATGGAGAAGACACAGGTCACGCATACATGAAGATGTTCCAGCAATACGAGTAGGAACAAAAGCATGGTGAGCTCTCTCCCCCCTTATTCGATGAACTACCTTGTTGCTTTGATGAGGAGGATGACTATGCTGAGGACCCTGAATTGGAGGAAGAAAAGGAGAGGCTAGTCTTCCTTGAGGAAAGCCTTGAAGAAGAAAGTTTTGAATAGAGAGGTGATGTTCTGTGGCATGAGCAATCATATTGTGAGTCCATTTCAGACATCACCATAGTCACCCTTCTTCAATAAGGCCAAGAGGGACAAGCAAAGGATGAGTCTGACAGAGTCTTCAATGAAGCAGAAGGAAATGCATTAGACCATGATGCATTGCAAAGGGAATGGTTAGATCAAATGGCTTATGGTGATGAGCCAGTAGCCATAGATTTCTTGGTGATATGCACCAACACAAAGGATGAACATTCAACAAGCTTTTAGGGACAAGTAGAGTACATATATGTCAAAAGCATGTTTGATTCTAATCCACTCAGATATCAGCGAAGCAAGGTCATAGGCAAGAGGACTAGGTCACCAAATCTCCTTTTTATTCAGCCACTTGTCTGGCACCATAAGTCTTCTTGCTAGGAAGGGGACTTAAGAAGTTTTCCCTTTGATCCAAGAGGGAGGCAAACATTCCTGGTTAGCTGTATATAGTAGTTTGTTTTCAGTTTCTTTCTTATTTTCCCTAAGTGTAGTTTGCACAGGTAGTGTTTTTAGCCTTGTGTGTGTTTTCCTTTATGTGTGGGGTAAAAAGCTTCATGTTTGATTCTTGGATCTCTAGGGTTGTTGCTAACTTTTTTTTTAAGCTACATCTAACTTTGTGCCTAATGGACTACAAGGCAATTGGTTCTTAAGCATAGCAGGCATGCTTCCCTTGGGAGTTGCCAATTTGTTGACCATTTTTGGCCTTGCAAGCCAAAAATTGGTCCCCTTCTTCCCTTGTTATTCAGAGCTAATCAATTTCAAGTTGCACGATTTCATCAACTTTGGTTCATGCCTTGGTTCAATGCCTTGGCTCAGTTCAGTGGCTTGGTTCAAGTGGCTTTAGGTTCAATGCATTGGTTCAATCATACAGTTCAATCAGGCTTAGTTCAAATGTAGGGTTCATCACTCAATTCAATTTAGTTAGTTCAATGTGTTGGTTTAATGCTTCGATTCAATCACTTTGGTTTAATGGCTTAATTCAATGCCATTGGTTCATCAACAAGTTCATCAAGCCTTTCTTAAGGGGGCTCGGTGCACAACATTGAATCGTTGAACCAGTTCAATGAGTGGTTTAATGCATTAGTTCAATGCGATTAGTTCAATCATTTGGTTCAATGTTTGGTTCAACCACTTGGATTGACACACAGTGTTGAACCGTTGAACCAGTTCAATAAATGGTTCAAGCAAATGGTTCAATGGGTTGGTTCAACAAGGTGTCTTGCAGCCAAAGGTCCAAAAAACCTTGTGGAGGGTAGAGAGTTTTCAAAGGTGGCCGAAGGGATTTTCAAAGATGTAGAAGACTTAAGACTCTGAATTCTTTTGGACTTTTTGTTTGAAGGAATTCCTTCAGACAAAAGTCTGAAGGAATTTAGAGGGAGGCCGCGAGCACAAATAAAATCTAATGAACTTGCAAGGACAAAGACAAGGATAGGGACAATTGTCATAGACTTTTATTCATGGGAAAATTGTCCATAGAAAAGCTCGACCAAGGAGGATAAAAGACCCAAAGTAGAAAAACCATAGAAAAGATCCGATGGATTTTTTCCAAGGATGGTGACATCCCAAAAGCCATCATTTTCAAGGAGATGAACTAGCCATTGGGTGATGGCCATGCGAACATCAATTTTAACACTATGAGGTAGTCATTTGTTTTTGAATTGTCTAAGTGCCAACCATGGAAAGAGCCCAAGGAATGTAGTGACCCACCATAAGATCACCCCTGAGGGCTAAAAGAGTAGGAAGTGGATAAGGAGCAGAAAAGACAAAGTGTCTAAGTGGCAAAGGGAAGGTGAGTTATTGCCAGATGAGAGGCACAACCTATTTTCTCCAGTTGGCATTTATGAGGGGACAAACTGTAGTCTATTTGTAGAAAAGAGGCACAACCATGTTCTTACATTAATGTTTGCATGCCAAAGTCAATTTTGGTGATTGTACAACATTGTTCTAGCAAGCCTTTTCTGAAGAATGACATCAGTAATAATGGCTTCCTCTTCCCAAGGTTCAGAACGCACATGGGCCACTTGTAAAAATGAGCACCAAAATCTTTCCCAGGAGGTGCCAAGTTTTCTTCCTCTTATTGTATATTGTAAACTTATCTTTTGAGAAAGGGATCAAATCTTAGCCTTAAGGTAAAACTTTGCCCAAAACTCTCTAGGGCTTGTAAGGCAGAGCTCTGCCAGAATTTTACCTTGAATTGAAACATAGCATTTTTACCTCCATTCTAAGTTTTGCATCTTTAGTATGTGTCTATGCCTTTATTTTGCATTAATTCATTTTCTTAATGCTTTTGTAGAATGACTTCAGCATGTCTGGTGCATTTTTTGAGTTTCCTTTTACAGGTCTGTCAGAAGTGTCCCTAGAGGAGTATAGGTGAAGTGGATAGGCTGCTACAGTGTGTCCCAAAATGCCTCTAGTAGTTATTTCCTCCCTGTATCTCCATAGACCTCTAACCCACTGATGCAGAAGGTTTTCTCATGTCAAATGAAGTGTATGGGAGTTGGTTCTCAGTGGAAAGTGTATGTTTGGGTGGAGTAGATCACACTTTTCTGGTGTATCACCTTTTCTTTTTTTTAGGCTTAGGTTCTATTTTCAAAATTTATCTCTCCTTTTTCATCCCCCCTTTTTTACATTTATTTGTTAGTAGTAGGAGAAACTAGGGCCTAAAAGATACATAAGAGGGAGCTAGCCCTCATCTAGAGACTCTCCCCTCTAGCTTCACCGGTCCCATAGGCGAGAGGGGAGTTTCCATTGTTGTGTGTGGACAAGTAGGAGCTCAACCTACTTGCCCCAGGTGTAATCCACTACATCAACACCCATGTTAACTAGTCAATTACCTAGGTTACCATCCACCACCTTTACTGAATTAGCATATATTTTGGGTAAATAGCCTTTAAACTTGGTTGGTGAAATTTATTGTCTTCTAATTGTATGATCTGATAGCCAACATCTATTTTTTCTAGTTGATGACTATCAAATATTTTATTGATTGCCTTAAACTATAATTTAGTGGTCTTGGAGGATAATAAACACATAAATCAAACACATAAGTCTACAAGAGCCACCATGTATATTAATTGAACATGGGAAAGAATGCCCATTAATGAGGCATGGGTTGGGAAGTAATGAATGGTTGACTGATCCTAAGATGTATTTTTATAGAATTTGAGATCCCTTAGTTCAAGCATTTTTACCAATTTGAAAGGAAGTTAGATGTATCATAAGAGAAGGAGAAGTAGCAGATATGGACCAAAAGTTAGGAGAGCTGATTCTAGACAACTGGAGGATAGAACTTAGGTGGTTTAGAGGTCTATAGGTGGGCTTCCTAATAACTTATGTTTTTGATGCTCAATGGGAAATAAATTATTTTATTCTCTATTTGATCTTTTCTCTTTCAAGAGAATAAGAATATTTGGTCTATTTGATTATTCACTCATGGTTGTACATTAGCCACCATGTAGTGTTTCTCCTTAGAATACTTGGGAAGGGTCATCTGACCCTTAATAATATTTAATGAAGGTAACTATTAAAGTACTCCTATTCTGGTCATGGTGGTAGGTTATTCAACTCTTCCATGACCATTGGTAGCAAGTAATAGAGTGATATATCCTCTTGACTCCAAAATTTTGATGGGCCTTATTATGTTATAAGTAATTGTCTACTTGATTTATATTATTTAATGCTTTGCTTCACTTGTATGATCATTTGAATGCTTTTTTGATTTATATTTGGGACTGAGATTCTCTTTGGGTAAGAACCAAGATTAAGACTATAGGTTTTGCATGGTCATTCTCTTGTGTTAAGATACCCTTGCTTAGATATCTATTATGGACTTTACCAAGTGATATAAACATGCTCGAATCTAGGAGTCTCAAGATCAGGGGTGTCTATAGTAGTACCTTAATGATGACAAAATGTTGGATGGTTATCCTTCCTTATTACTACCAGTAAATTCTTAGGAGCAGATGTGGAATGCTATTGAAGACTACTTGGTTCTTATATAGTTGATTAGATGAGAGATGAATCTCTCACTTATGTTAATAAGATGAATGAAACTAAATACTATATAATTATTTAGTATCCAAATTCTTTGTAATATTGTTTTAAATGATAATATCTTGGTATAATAGTCGATCTATGGATTAAGACATATAGTTTCTATTTATTGAAACATAAACATTAAACTAAGAAGTAATTATTTATAAATGCTTAATTTATAAGATATTAGGAAGAGTTATATATGTATCAAAATTCTTTAGCCTTGAGGATCATTAAAATAAATTTACATATTGATTTCCTTGCTTAAACCTTTGTCATGAGTGGATAGTTTGTTAAGCATTATACATTTATGTCTAAAGGAATGAGAGGATAATGGAATTAAACTCATCTAAAAATCAATGGAACTTAGATAAATATTAATGAGATTGTTGTTGGGAATAAACATTTACTCTATTAGAATGAACTATAAATTTATTTTTCATGGTAAAAATATACCAATCATGAATAAATATTTATGATGTATTTATGATGAACCACCTTTTGTAAAAGGATTGATAACTAGTTATGACTGTTAGTATTGATAACCTTGGGAAGGAGTCATTATGTAAAGAAAGATCTTTAGCTATATGAATTTTCTTATAAAATATTATGAGTTATTTTATTAAATCTTTTTGAGAACAATCTATTTATTATGCATATGTCTCTCCCTTTTAAGAAATTATGGTTAAAATATTTTCACTAATCTTGCACAGGGTTGAGTAGAATGTAGTTATTTGGGTGTGGATTGATATTTAGAGTAAAAATATAGATATTATCAAAATATTTAATGTTTTTGTGGACTGAAAGAAAGCCTTATGAAGTGGTCATTTGGTATTATTAGTTAATTAAACTATCTTTTGTGAACCATCCCTATAACAAGATCATCTAATAATAATTGAAGAAGAGTTTTAATAAAAGCTTAACTCTAATATTATAATTATATAAAGGTATGAAGCCTGTAGGTTTGATTGTGGTCACCCATGATAAGAATTAATGATTTAAGAAGGTCTTGTAGACCAACCCTTTAATGTTGATTTTTTACTTGTTAGTAAATCTCTTGTTATTCTCTCAACTTTAATTGAATGAATTGTGCTTTGGGCCTAACAATTCATGTCATTGAATTGATCCTTTAAAATAGTCCTTGTTATGAGTATTTATCCTTTAACTTTTGATATTTCTATGAAAAGTTGAGTCTCTTAGATTTTTTGCATATTTAGATAAACCAATTGTTAATGTTTAACTACCCCCTATTCCTAGAATGGGGACCCTTCTTTCCTAAATTTTTAAAAATGCCCAATAAGTTGAGCTCACTAAGTCATTTGAATGCATATAAAATTGAGTTAATACTTCTTAGCAATTTATAGTTAATCATTCATCTTATAATATAGATTATCATTTATAAATACTCAAATTATTGCAAGTTTTCATTCAAATAAATGAATAACTAACCATGAAATTGATTCAAAATGTGTAGACAAGATTCACCAAGAGTGTTCCATCTAGTTCCCATATGGACATGAGAATAATAAGCATTACCTGATCCTGCTAGATTGACCTTATACTTTGTTTAAATCCTTTAATTCTAAGAGTTTTATTTTAACTTACTTTATTTTGCTTATGATGGGAATTTGATGTTTCTTAAATTCTAACTTAGCTTCTTGCATGAATTTGTAGGGAATCAAATAAAATATCAATTTTTGACACTTCATGGGATGTCAAATTATAAAAGGGACTCTAAAAGAATACTCACTCCTCAACATGTCATGTGTCACCATGATGATTACCCAAAAGCCTAATTCTTTCTATCAGAACTTAGATTTGTGTCATTGGATGAAATAAATGTGCTCTATGCATGATACATGAAATGAATATATGAATCCCATAAACCACATGGCATCATATTGAGAGTTTGTGAAGGAGTTATCCATTATAATTCAAATTCATAGGTTATGTGTCATGATCTTGGCTCCTACAAATAATACCATTCAATCTGAGTCACCACACATCCCATTATAATCTTGGAGCCCACAAGATTCCACCATGTGTCTCAAGTATGACCTTCTAGACTCAAATAGTCTTATGAAGTGCCATATTTCCCCTCTAAATTCATTTGAGAATGACATGCATCAACATTGAATCACATTTAACCCAAATTTTGTGAGAGACATAATAAGGACATGTGGATGCATCTTGGACATTTGATAATGGATTGATGGTGTATAATTATCCATGGCCCTTTTCAATAGTGACAAGTGGTATAAGAATGAAGTGAAGATCATAATAATGATGAGTATCCCTTATGGATAAATGAGATGATGATACTTATCATGCCCCCATTTATTCTATCCAAAGATCCACTAGAACATCTCTAAGGGTCATCAAAGTGATTTGTATCCCCACTAGAATAATGAGATGATGCTACATGTCATTCTCATAGAGATATGACTCAAGATCAACAAAAATACCACCAAAGTGACACATGTTTGGCTTGAACCCACATGATGATGCCACCTATCAGTCTTATAAAACTACATCCTAATATCAAGTAGTTCTTATCTAAGAGTGACATATGACTCCACCTGAGCCACACACTTGAAACAAAGTTTTTGATAATTACCTAGAGGCCTCTTGAAGGTGACACCAATCAAGGAAAATCCATGATCATCCATGAGAGATCCACTTAGCAAAAAATAAACTCTGATTACCTAAGAGAGTGACACATGGCACTCTTTAAACTTAGCAAAACTAGAGGGTCCTACCCAAAAAATAACTAAGAATAAGGAGATGCCACATGGCACCATACAAATGACTCGTCACACTAAGTTTCACCCCAAGGTGTTGAGAGAAATCAAAAAGTGCCACATATCTATATTTGAGCTAACTAAGTAGCCTATTCATTTTCAAGCCACAAGAATTCCTAGCTGGGTATGAGGTGGCATGCCACATGTTAAAAGGTAGAAACCTTTAGTAATAAATCTAAAATCTATAGTAAATCAAAAGTGAATCAATGTTATATTCAAATTATAAAATCAATTAATTACCAAAAATAATATTTTGGGTATTTTGAATACAAGGTGAGGGGCTTACCATTAATGTGGAATGAATCAAAATTATCATCAATGTTGTATTAATCAATGTAATCTTAAAAATGGATACCTAACTCAGCTATTGATACTTATGTTTACATTCAAATCCTTAATCATTTTATGCTATTTGTGTTCTCAAGTCAATCAAACTTGAGCTCCTCATGGATTGCACCCAAGCCACTATTGTTGGAGCTCTAAAGTTAAAGAGATACAAGAAAATACCAATTACTATCTAGAAAATTATATAAATGGCACACATAGGACCCTCCACTTTAGGTAAAGACATTGAATTTGGAAATGATGACTTCTTATTTTAGCATGGAAATTCAGTCATTTTTATGGACATAAAGTTCATCCCTAAGGTCATAAACTCAGGAAACATGCATTATAGTAGTGTTTATTACAATGTTGAGGGAGCCAAGGATATTGATGATTTTAGACAATGACCCATATCATTTAGCTCACTTTAGATATCCTAACAATCCAAACTATTTATCTCTATAATGTCGTACCAATACCAGAGATCATATTGTGTGTTGACCTATTATATAACATATTTAGGATGTCAAAATGTAATAGTGAAAAGACATAATAGTGGAAATACAATGGAAACATGACAAAGCTACTGTTATCTCTACAAGGCTAGGGAGGACTAAGATGATGAGATGGAATTATGTAGTAATGGTATTAAGGCATAGGGACTTGTACTTATTACCCAAAGATGATTGTAGGATGGGGTCCAAACCAAGTCATTGTTAAACACCTCACCAAGTTCAAAAGGGATGTAACTATGAAATATAAGCACTAAGATAAGGTGCATGACTAGAAATACCTCGATTTAATGAATGAAGAAGTAGTCTTAATAAATGTTACAAGGAATAATATACCACCTAAAATGTGGCTTGAACCATAAAAGAAGAAAGAAGATAGTGAATCCTCAACTCCCACCAACTTCCTGGAAGCATGTTCAAGTGGACTATGAGGATAAGCAAGAAGAGGAGGAAGAGGATAACATTCCCCTTATTATAAATAGACCCTACAAGCCCCTACTTCAAGCTACTATAAGTGGATAGGACATACATCTTAGCTTTGAATAAATATAATCAAGTAGTCAACTAGGTCCTTTGTAAGAGCCCAAAATTGTCCCCAAATTTATTGTAGAAGCTTCCACACAAGGCTTAGATCAATTGGATCCTAATATCATTAATATTTAGGAAGGGTAAAAAGGAATTGAAATTTTGATGGAAATACTACATGCACTAGCTAGAAGGATGGTTGAAAAGGTTTATATAGGAAAGAGGTCTCCCAAAATCATAATGAGAGGAGTAATGTCTCCTTCATTAGCTTCCCAAACTCCTAATGTAACTAATGTAGGATAATACAATTAACAAATTGACCAAGCTTAATGGATCATTCATGGATGATCAAGATTATAGGGCATAGATGATGGTCTTCATTGCATAATTCTAGCAAGATGTAGTTAGTGCCAAGACAACTACCAAGGTGATAGACATTATGGTAGTTTCCAACCAGAGGCTACAAAAAGCAAAGGAAATTGAAGAGGAACTCAAGATAATACTCATAGATCATGTCAAGCTAATCTAGAATATCCCTAATTTATTTAGGCCCATGATCCTTAATTTTTCTCTAATAGATAAAGACTACCAGGCATGTGCTAAAGTATAGACTAAGGAGGAGGCCAAAAATAATTATAAGCAACAATAACCAAGGCAACAAACACCTCCAAGCCCTTAGGAATATTTAGTTTTATATTGTAATTTTTCATTGGGAACATTCATTTGAAATGTAAACATTCTAACCACTTCATTGTATTTAGGCACTGCTTGTGGGCCCACTCAAAATAGTATTAGGCATTTTCAAGCCTATAAATAGAAGTGTCCCCCTCATTTTTAAACTATAAAACAACTATTAAAATAATTAATATAAAATATCCAAGGAATTTGAGAGTTTTCATATAATGTTATTTTGTGTGTGTTTCATGATTCTTGAATTCTTAGACTTATAGATGTCTGATTGTTTCCTTTCTACAAATAATTTGGCAATTACATTTTATATATGCATCTATTAGTTTGAGCTTAATGTTAGGCTAACAATTTTTATAGTATACATACTCTATTTTTCCTCTCATTTAGAAATGAATGTGTTGTGCATTTTACTATGAATTTGTTATCTTTATGCAAAGTATGTTGTTAAACATATGCATCCTTCTTCCTTTGAATCTTTAACTACATTCATTTAGCCTTGAGCATTATGATAAATTTCTTAGATGTTAGTTTTTTGTGTTTTACCTTTGTATTTAGTAGAATTCGTATATTTAGTCATCTTAAGCACAACCCCTTTTCTACCTTACCCAACTCATTCTTGGATCCACACATGAATCACTCTAAATTAGATCATGCTATAAATACCCACTATTTATTTGTGTTTTGGGTAGTAATTAGAAAATATTAAGAAAATTCACAAAGATTATCAAGAAAAGTGTCATTTCATAAATATTTGTTGTCCCTATAGTAGGGTCTACTTGTAGACTTTCAAAGTAGTGACCATATCTCTACTATTTGTGTTAGTCCTAGAAATGGTTGTATAAACAACTCAAGCCCTAAGTCATTTCATGACTTAAAATTGAGTTTTTCACTTTCTCATTATTCCTTAGTGACACAAGGAGCACAATAATTATATCAATAAGAAGGGAAGTTTTCTATCACTAGAAAGAGGGCCTTATGCAACTATTTTCATGAATCTTTGTGGAGTTATAGAATTATTCATCATATATATGCTAAATTATTTCAAAGCACATGAATATCATTAAATAAAACTAAGTATCTACATTATTTACATGATTATTTTCATCCTTTGCATATATCTTTGCATTATTTGAAAGATTTCATCAAGATTAGTGTTTATATGTGAAAATTTGGTAAAATAATCTAGATATTTGTTTAAATTCATGTAAAAATAGTTGAAATAACCTATTATTCACACATATTAAAGATTATTTTGTCATCTTTTCAAAGCTTAGAATAAATATATTAAATACTTTGGAAATCTGTGTAGATATCAACCTTTGGCACATTGTTTGTACTAGATCTAGGTGTTAAGATCTTAATTACCCTATTTCATTTGGATTTAAGTTAACCTTTTCATAAATTTGTGTCTAAATTTTCTTTTAGGTGTTTAATATGCTTTCATTTGTTATTTTAACACTGATCTTTGTAGGTTATCCTACAAGGCTAATCATATCTATGTAAGTTTTGATAAATTTGAAGTTTCATAGCTTAGATCCTCAAAGATTAGGGTGGAGTTACATTATCTATGTTTTTATATGAAAGATTCATGGATCTTTTTAATATTTATCATCTTCTAAGTACATATTTGAATATCCTTTTCTTTAAACACGTAATCTCCATACTAGACTTGACTAGGATTATAACCAGGTCTTGATCTAAAATTAGGACCCCTTTAACATCCTTAGAAACCCATAAGAAGTCAAGATCAAATAAAGGTAGACATAGGAAGTTTAAGACCCAGCCAAATTCCCCATCTAACAAAAATTTTCAACCCCTCATACCAAAGCCAATCATGGCATGGTTAGCTAGCTCATTCATAAATGTCCCTGGGATTTTACATGACCTACCTAGGAATCTAATAAAGTACCTACCTATATTTACCCCCATTGGGAGAGTGATTGGTAAAGAAAATTTTAAGTCATTTAAAGCATCTTTAAGGATACTCAACATGATTTATGAGTACATGGTGTGTCACCTTTATCCCTTCACCTTTAGGGACACAACTTATGATTAGTTCCATAACTTACCCAAAGATTCCATCATAGGATGGGGTCAGTTTAATGATACCTTTATTGCCCAATTTGGAAGGGTAGTTAGTCTAAGATTTGAATACCAACAATTTACCACCCTAAAAAGGGACCCAAAAGAGCCAATCAAGATGTTCAATGCTAGGTTCCAAAATATGTATACCCTAACATCCCTACCTTATAAGCCTATAGATGATTTAGCCTTATAAATATACAAGAATACTTTGGACCCAATGATAGTCTTCTTCTTAAGGAGATCCATGGATATTGACACGTTTCCTTTAGCCTATGATTAGGCTTTACATTTTAATGAATAAATGCTCCCACAAGGTCATCCCACGTTTTATATACCAAACTTTGATCTAGCTATGCTAGATCTAAACATCATCCTTAACATGAATCAACATTATCCTATATTGAACCAACTACCAATGCTCAACCAATTAGCTTTGAGTCATGCTTCACCTAACCAGTATCTTGGATTCTTTATCCAAGTAAATGTTATGGAACACCCCTAGAATAATCAATTAATGGTTCTTATAAATAATACCAATAAGCAAGCCACTGACCAAAGTAAGAACCTAGAACCTCCAAAGGGAGAGTTAGACTCAATCCAAAGAATTATCCAAAAAATTTATAATGATTTCTTAGATCTCAAGAAATAGATGGGTAACACTACTGATAGATCTAATAGAAATTATAAATTCAAAAGATATAATATACCTTTTAATAGGACTAGAAATAATAGTAATCCCCCTTTGACCAAACTACCTAAGATCAATATTTGAAATATGGCCTTGCCTAATTGGTGCCAAGTGTACAATATAACTAAATATGGAGATATTAACTATGTTGAGTTTTATCATGCATTTGAAGCCATCCAAATATAGATGGAGGGATTCAAAGTGGATCCCACTAATCAAAGTAATGATAAAATATTTGATAACTCTAATGATGCTTCTATATCACCTGAATTGGTCCTCATAATAGAGACTTATGACTTCCCCAATTAGGATGAGAATGAACCTAAATACAATCTTTAAGAGGTGCATACTTTCTAGTAGTACTAGCAAAGAAACTATGCCTTGAGAAGCAAAGGTCAGAACCCACCCTTAACAACCTCTACTTCACTTAACAAACTAGATATACCCCCTAATATTAGGATAGATAATAACCCTCCATACCCCAAAGGTAATGAGAGTTTTAAAAAATATAGAGGACCCCATACACAACATCAAAGGGTGGATACATCATAGTGGAAGAGATAAATAAGATCAAATCAAATATAACATTGCACAAGCTCACACAAATCATTAAACAACATGATTTGCTTCTAAAATCACTGAATGAAAAGTCTAGCTCCAACAAGACTAAATAGGCTTATACCAATGTGGTAATGGATAATAGTAAGCATGAGGTTCCCCCATTCCTATTAACTATTAGAATTTTTGGTAAGAATCTCCATAATTACTTGTTTGATTTTGGTACCTTACCTAATATTATGCCTTTAGGAATTTATGAAAAATTGGGGTTAAACCTAGTTAAATTTGAGAAGGTGTTGGTATAGTTGGACAAATCGAGAGTGAAGGTAATAGGCAAATTGCTGAACATCTATATACAGCTAGCTCATGAACCTTAAATACAATAACTCATTGACATTCAAGTCATTGACATACCTACAGCTTATAAATTATTGCTAAGTGATGAGTGGACTAAATCCTTGAATGGATACATGTCCACAAATTACTCTCACATGTGGGTACCTTGGTGAGGGTTCCCAATCAAATGAAAATTGATCAAGAACCCAAGATGAAATATATGATTATAGAGTAAAATTCCAAGAATGAGAAGGTAAATTACCAATCCTGTAACTTAGGTGTTTATACCTTGGAAACCACTAACATTATCCTAGGTGATAGAAAGACAAAAGAAGAACAAAAAAAGGTCCTTGGACATTACACTTTGATAGTGAATGATCCAAACAAGGATTAGAAGTTGTAATTATGCTAAAAGCCCTAAAGGAAGGCAAAATTTAGTTTCTTATAGATTATAGTTCTCTTTCACTAATAATTTATCAGAATATGAAGTTTTTATCTTAGGACTTCAATTCATAATTAAACATAAGGTTAAATAATTATTAGTCTATGGAGATTTTGAACTAATTGTGAATCAAATTAAAAGCAAATGTCAATGTAAACTTTCTTTTTTAATACAATATAAATTTAGAGCTTAGGATTTAATTAATTATTTTGACTCATTCAATATTATTTCCTTGCCCAAGGGACAAAACTAGTTGGTAGATGTCCTAGCATCAATAATGAACTTGGTGCCTTTAAAAGCCTTGAACTTGAAAGAATTCATCATGGGGATAATTTTATGCCCCTCTATACCAGACAACATCAATCACTTCCAAGTTTTTGATGATGATTAATACATAATTTATTTCTTATATAGTACTAGCATATTTGAATCCCATATCATTGATGAAGGAGATGGAAGCCTTTTACAATATTTGAGGGATGATGAAGGTGGAGTAATCTAGATTAAAGATAATTAAAACCATAAATTCGTGATTTCTTTGGAAAGGATATTCAATCTAGATAAGTAAGATACTAAAGCTAAGCATCCCAAAGTAAGTGGGAAGGACTACAAGCAAGTTAACCTAGGAGGTCTTGGGATGAACAAAATGTCAACATTGGTCTAGTTTGCACCAATGAAGAAGTTAAAAAAGCTACTACTCTCTTAACCAAGTTCAATAATGTTATTTCATGGTCATATGATGACTTAAAGATATTTGACACTAGTATGATCACTCACATTATCCCCTTAAAACAAGCATGTAAACCTTTTAGGTAAAGACAAAGACCAATAAATATAGTTTTAGAATGAATAATTTATAAATAAGTAAAGAAATTTATTGATGTAAGGATAATTTTCCTATATGACACTCAACATGGGTTGCCAATCTAGTGCTAGTTTGAAAGATGAATGGATAAATCTAACTTTGTTTTGATTTACGTAACTTGAATAGATATTCCAAAAATGATAATTACCCTTTGCCATCTTTGGATGAAGTCATACAGTTAGTAAGTGGCTCTAGAATGATGTCATTCTTAGATAAATTTCCATGTTATAACCAATTCCTGGTAAACAAGAGTGATAGAATGAAGACTACCTTCACAACTAAATGGGGAAATTTTTCCTAAAAATGAGTATTATTCAGACTTATCAACATAGGATCAACTTTATAGTGAGTGATGGACCATGTGTTTCATGGAATGATAGGTAAATGCATTATTATTTACATGGATGATTTGAATTTTTTTTCTAAAAATAAGAGAGATCACATTATGCATTTAGAACAAGTGTTTGAGAAGTGTACAAGGTATGGAATTTATTTGAACCCCAATAAAATCATCTTTTATGTGACTAAAGGTAAAATATTAGGACATGTGATCACTCAAGAAGGTGTGACCATCAAACCTAATAGGATCAATGAAATTTCAAATGTAGAAGCTCCAAATATAAAAAAAGAGTTAAAATCTTTCTTTGGTAAAATCAACTTTGTGAAAAAGTTTATATCAGGTTTTATAAATATTGTGAGACCCCTCAATGCCATGCTAAAGAATAATGCCAAGATAAAATGGATAGATAAGGTAAATAAGGGATTTTAGGACATCAAGGATGCTATTGTTTAAGCTCTTATTCTGATAAGTCCTAAAGATTTCTATTTATACTCTTTTACTTCTAATCATACTATTGTTGTTGTCTTAATAGAGAAAGAAGATGACAAAGAGCATCCCATGACATTCATAAGCACTAAATTGAAGAGTTTAGAGTTTAATTATCCTATTTAATATAAGTAGGCATATGTACTAGTAAAGGCTATCAAAAAGTTTAGATACTACATTTTGAGGAACAATACATATACCATAGTGTTTGATCTAGCTATCAAATTTATGCTAGGATAGAATAAATTGAGAGAGAGAAGAGGGAAGTGGATAACCAAACTTCAAGAATATAACTTAGAGATAAAATATTCTACGTTAGTTAGAGGTTAAGGTCTTATCCAACTCATTACAAACATTGATCCTCACATTGATGTTTTTTATGTGGAAGTGAATCAAATACCTAGTGGATTTTGGTATAAGTATATTGTTCATTACTTACTACATGAAGCATGTCCCCCACACCTCAAGAGAGAAAAAAATATCCCTCAAATTAATATCATCTAACCTTATGATCAACAGAGGAATCCTCTATAGAAATAAATTCAAAGGAATTTATCTAAGGTGTGTTTCTAAAGTTGGAGCCACTGAAATCATTGATAGTTTCCATGATAATTTGGGAAGTGGCCATCCATTAGGATTTACTAATACACACAAAATATTAAAGGGTATTTATTATTTTCCAACCATATTTAAAGATGTACATGCTCATGTGAAAACATGCCACCAATGTCAAGTGTTTGATTGGAAAGAAGTAAAGGTATCCATGCCTTTGTAACTAGTAATTGAGGCTAAATCATTTACATAATGGGGCCCCAACTTCATAGGAGTAATAAATCCCAACTCCTTGGTATGACGTAAATTTGTAATCATCAACATATACTATTTCACTAGATGGATCGAAGCAGTGGCCACCAAGAATATCAAAAAAATTGATGTCATCAAGTTCTAAGAGAAAAATTATCACTTAGTTTGGGATGCTCCTATCTCTAGTATCTGATAATGGCCCATCTTTTTCATCAATTGAGTTCATTGAATGGGTGTATGACAATCAGATAGCCATAAATTCTACTTCAAAATACTACCCTTAGTGTAATGGAATGGCTGAATCCACTAATAAAAACTTGATAAATTCCATTAAGAAGTTTGTAGAGAAGAAACCAAGAGAATTACAATCCTTGATCAAATATGCTCTATGTGTGGATAGAACTAGATACAAGTTGGCACTAAATGCATCCTTGTTCCTATTAGTTTATGGGTAGAAACCATTATTTCCCATCACATTGAAACTACCCACCTATGAGTTCATAGCTGAGTACATGGAAGATGATGAAAGAGTGAAATATAGGATACTAAACATCAACCAAATAGATGATGCTAGAGATGAAGCATTGAATTTTTTTATCAAATATTAATATGTTTTGAAAAGATGGTTTTATAAATGAGCCAAAATTAAGGCATTCCAAATATCATACTTAGTCCTACTATGGGACAAAGCCCACAAGAAAAAAGGACAACATGATAAGTTCACTCTCCTCTAGATTGGACCCTATCACGTAGTATAGATATTGGGTGAAAATACATTTAGACTCAAAGACTTGAAAGGGAATGACTTAGCCTTACTAATCAATGGGTAGTATCTAAAGCATTACTTCTCTACTACTCGATCCCAAATTTTAGAAGAATAATAATCTTGTTTAGAGTTAGATTAGGTAGGAGTAGTGTAGCTTCCTTTCTATTTTTGCTTTCATGTTGTGTTCTTTCTTGATTTCTTACTTTGTTTTACTATTTTTTCCTTTCCACTTTTTTTTGTTTTATTTCCTTTCTATTGTGTGTTATAGCTTATAATAATTCCTCTAGACAAGAATTCATTAGGGTCAATTTGTGTTAACCTATTCCCAAAATGAGAAGAAGGGGTTCTTGATCTTAAACATTGGTAGTCCAAAGTTTGGAAGCCTCTAGCATTGTTATAATCTAGAAAAGTTGGGTGGGGTTAATTAGAATTTAGTTTACTCATGGAAATCCTAAGTTATGTTAAGGATATAATATAGTTTAGATGACTAAATTTTTTCTTGAACACGAGTTTAAATCTATGTGGACCATCATACTTTCACTCAAATCCATTAAATAAATTTCTTAGGTAGAATTTGTTATCTGAGAGTGAATAACATTCAAGCTATGTCTTAACACAATCCTTACACCTAGATAATTATGGTTTCTAACCATTCTATTTTATGAATGTAGGTAAAAAATAAAAAATATGATACACCAATGAAGTGAAATCACAAACTTCTTCATATTTCATGAATGATGATTTAGGCAATCTTTATCAGGGCTATGGACATCTTGATAGTAATAGAGCAAGGCTGAGAGTGGAGTTAAATATATCTTTATTGGGGTTAGGGATGCTTGGATGGTACCAAAGCAATGCCTAAGCCATCCTTAACTTAATAAAGCATCATTATCATTCAAATATAAATAATGTGTTGATGTGGGTTTTATACAGACTACAACTATAACGAGGTAGTCTATAAAATTTTAGGATCTCAATGGAGGTAAACTCCATTATAGGGAACAATTTATAGGTATACGGTCTTTAAAAACATATTTTTAGAATAGTGGGTAGGGTATGTAGGTTGTTAACAAGGTTTTTTAGATAGAGATGTGACTTTATAATAGGGCGAATTCCTACATGAGTTGGATGTATGGTTGGCCTCTAATCTAGAGTGGGTAGATATTAATAACAAAACATAAAAAGAGGGTAAGGTAGGGTAAAAAATAAATCTCTGTGGTTATCAAGAATTACATCCCTAGTTGGTTTCTAGATAGACCTATATATTTTAAAAACTAATGCCTATTGCTAGTAGTAATTGTACAAATGCAAACAAACATGGCTAAAGAGTCTAAGGAAAAGAGGATACATGAAGTTTACTAGCCTTAGACAAAGGTTATTCCTATTGGGTCAGCCATTACACACCCTTCAATTACGATATTATGGCTTGGGCTAATGAATTATCTAAGGTAGATGTAGCACACACTTAGAAAAATACACTAAGAAAACACCAATACACATACATAAATATGATTCAATCTAACTTGACTATTTCAATCAATACATTCACCAATATTCAATAGCTATCACACATATAGGATTAGCATATTAATCAAAAAATAAATAATTTATTTAAAAATTTATCACACTAAATATTACTGAAGCAAATAACCATATAAATAACAACTAATGACACAACAGTGCAAAGAAAATACTCAAACACTTCACTTAATGACCAAAATGGATTACTACTATGTATTTCATTTTTTTTTGAAAAAATAAAGCGGAAGGGTACAATTGTATTTTGATATCTTGGATAAGGGGTTTCCCTATCCTCAAAATCTATGCATGATTGTTACACATGGTGGTTAAAATGTGTAGTTCTAACTATGGTCTAGACCCATTTAAGAAAAGATAAAAAATCTATAAATAGATAAATTGACTTTACAAGAGTATGTAACATGTGCATGTAAAAGAAAATACAAAGTCAATTTTATAATGATTTGTCTAATTTACAAGGAGAATACAAATATATGCACAACTACAAGAGATGTACATGCATAAGGCTAAGGCTATGTGGTTTGAAGTGCTGCATGGGCTTTAGTAGGAGTGGAAGTCAAAGTAGAAGTTGAAGATGTAGCAACACTGCTAGAAGTTTTATTCTATTTTTCCTTGTAATCCTAATAAAATTTTTCCACTACCTCATGATATTATTGAATGATGTCTAAATTAATAAATAAGGTCGGTGGAGTCTCTTGGTTTGCTCGAAGAGTCTTGTATGTTCATCTTTAGTTAGCTATAACTTACTCCTAAAAATATCAACTTCAATCACCTTCCTCCTGACTTTGTTTAACTATGATTCTATTCTTTCCACTGATAATCCTTGTATGCTTTGATTTAATTTCTTGGTATTATCCTAGATAATTTTATCAAAATTGATTCTACTAATCAATTTGCCTGTATAATCCCTTACATTAGAAAATTTTAGCTCATTCAAAATTAGGAGGAGCTGAGCCTCATATTGTTGGTAATCTAGAATTAAAGCCAAAATTGAGTTTAACCACTCTTTTACCTCCTCATGTCTGATGGAAACTATATTTAGGGCATTATATGCCTTGAATGTGGTCATTAAGTCCAGATGGTTATATAATGAGTTGCTTGTGTAAATAATTAGTATTTTAAGATTGACACTATCTTGAACCAAAGAGCTACATATTTGATTTAATTGGTTCATGTGAGGTTCCGTCTCACCATTAATTAAATACATGGCCTCCAAAGAATGATAAAATTTAGATGCATCCTCCCAAACCTTAGAATTGTTGCCTATAGGAATATGCATTGTTATAGATTGTTCCTTGAGCTGCTCAACTTGTGGTCACAATTCCTATACTTCTTGTTTTAGCTCCTATTGAGCTAACTTCATTCTTTCATAAATGGACACCTTATGTGCTTGATCCAAGTCTAAAATAATCTTTTCATACACATATTACCCTAGCTACCTATTTTTCCTCTTAGTGAGGGAGAACATCGATTGTCATTCTTCAAAGATGATTCTTATAACTTGGTCATCTTCAAATTTTCTATTTTTTACTCTTTGTATCAAAATATTTAGGGGGTCAAATAAAATGGACACAGAGGGGAGATCTATGACCTTATATATTGTAATTTGACTCCTCATATCTATGGCCTAAGGTAGAATGTTGAGGGGTGTATTAGTGGTTGTAACAACTATTTATTTCTCATCTTCCTCTTCATCTTTCTTCTATTTCTTACTAGCCTTTGTCAAGACATTAGTCAAGGAAGGCCATATTATTTTTGACCAATCTAACTCTCCAACTTGAGGGAGTGGGTGGACTACAATTATGCGAGGCTTGGCCTTTCTTCCCTTGCTTGTGCTAGTGACTGTGGTTTCTTTTGTAGAAGTGAAAGTAGGGAGTGAAAGGGAGATCTGTGTTGATTGAATGTGAAGTTGGGGGTGGCTAGAGCAATCTATAGTTTCCTAGTTACCTTCTTATTTTTATGAAATATCATAGTAGAGGTACCAATATGTATAGAGGTAATAGCCATGGGAAATGGTGAGGTATTGATAATGGAAGGATCAATGGTGGTTGTGGACATGGAAGGAATGAACATAGAGGTGGAAGGAAAAAGGGGGTGAATGTAGTAGAGGGAATGGGAACATCCACAAAAAAGATAGGTATTTAATAAATAATATAGATTAAAGTCAAAGGAAAACTAGAGAAGGTCTGTGTACCTTGAATATGAAGCTAAATAGGGTTAACCTAAACACTCATAGCCTTGGTTATCTCCAACTCAACCACTTCATCTAAATCATTTTTTATGTATTTGATGGTAACTTCATCTTCTCTTGATGAATGTGAGCTTAGAGGTGGAATAGGTAAGCCTTGAGATGTATGAACTATTGGTCTACTTGTAAGAGTCTTGGGCTTCTAAGTATAGACCAAAGGGATATTTCATTGAGTGGGAGAGCCCTAGGAGGTATATGTTATTACTTGTGAATTAGCTACCCCAATATATGAAATAGGAGATAGATGGGGGGTAGCCATAGGGACTTGACCAGTGCTAACAATATAAATCTCTTGCATCTTGTCTTCCTCCTCAATAGAGTCTAGGATGATAGGATCTCCTCTTTCTCTTCCTCTCTTTGCACTTGGCTCAGGGAGCTCGGGTTCTCTCTTCACTAATTTTAATTTCAATTTTAGTGGAAGTCCTTGGGATAAGGAAACTTCTTATTCTTGAGATTACCCTCTCCAAAAATTTAAATGTTGCCATCCTTTAAAGAGTGCCCTTTCACTGTCCAACTCCATAATGGAGATACTATATTTGGTTTGGATCATTCTCAAATTATCCTCTTATAGTCCAATAAATGATCATTCCAACACTTCATCTATTTTAGCATTCATAAAATTAAAATCATAATAATAAGTTTGGTGGTAGTATAGAATGTTAAACCCATGGATATGTTGTTGGATTCACCCATGGGGGTCCTAGTCTCTACATGCCATTATGGGGAAGCCATAACAATTCCTCGTTATTCTAACATCTCTAAGATGTTTCCTCATAGTATATGCCATTCTACCAATTAAAATTAAGCTTCTAAAGTATAAGCCTTTTTTCTACCTAGACAAATCCTCCTCAATATTATTCCATAGTTGGAAAATAATCTCTTATTCTAACAACTTATTAGGTACATAATTTAGAAGACATAGAGGCTCAACCTTACTTTCCTAGACCATGATGATAGTAAACTCTGGGTATTGTAAATAGTCTCCTTTTCCAGTCAAATTATTTAGAATATTTTATCCAAGATGAGGCATAGGTGAGCCATGAATGACTTGCCACACCTATGGGTAAAAATCTTTGCATATCTTGACCATGTGGTTCTAGTAAGCATATATATGCATGAATTGGTAATGGCCACAAATTATATTTTTTATGCAATATGTGGCCAAAGCCCATAGATTTCCTGAGTCCTTATAACACATTCCCATGACTATGTATACCAAATATGACATCATATAAAAATATCCTATGGGGGTGGGATGTTTATCTTTATATATAATCTATTCTCTCAATCTCAAACTAATTACTTCCCCCAAGGTATAGGAAGCATCATGTGATAACATCATATGTAGAAATGGTACCCAATCTAAATTTACAAAATGGATGTTGGGCATACTATAATATCTATTAAGTAGATTCATACCTTTCTATATTTCAATATTGAATTTTCCAATTGGAATTGCTCCCTTCAACTTCATCCCTTTCCAGGTGATACAATGGTTTAAGAGTAGACATGAGGAGAAAACCTTTGGGATTGAGGTTTTTTGTTTCAATTACACCCAAGTATGTTTATCATAGTAAACATCTAGTATGTTAAGAGAGAGATAACTTTGTAAATCACTTGTAGAGATGCATAGAACCATTGTATCACCATGAGAATGAAACAAGTAAGCCTCCTGTGATATTTTACCAAAAAAGATCAAATCCCTAAGGAGGTCTATATGTGGCATAACTTTTGGTTTAGTCATAGAAAAATACAATCTTTGGTGTTTGTGTTCTATAAGTTCTTGATCGAATAACCTTTTTGCTAGCACCATTTCATCATCTAATGAAAACATATTGACTGAATCAATAGCATCCTAGAGTTGTGAGTAGTTATGATACTTATCTTGAAATATCTCTAACTCAAAGATAGTGTTTTTGAACTCTGTAGAGTCCTTCATTGAGAATACAGATGGGGGATTTATTCCTTGAAACATCTTAGATGAGAAATACATAGCTAAATGCTCTGGACTACTAATTTTTTTTTTGATATGCTATATACTATGAAATCACTTCAGTTTAGCTTAGTCATTATCAGACTCATAGAATTCTCAATATATGAACTAGGTTTCTTCATTGCTATTAGGAATGAAGATGCTTTGATTTAATGTTAACTTGGATGCAAATAATGACTTTAATGGCTAAGTATCATCTATATATGATCCTACATTAAATACTAGTTTGTGTAATGTGAATATGCAACATTCACTTTTCAAATTTGTTAGCTTGGGTTAGTGAGGGGCCTTTAGAATTTATCAAATAAGAAATATTTTATCTTTATTTAGCTAAGTATGGAACAATTTTAATAGTGTCATTCATAATAAATCACTTAGGAGTATAATTTCAAAAAAGTGCTTTTGGGTCAACATCCATAGATAATTCCTTTGGGGGAATTATTTCAAAGTGTCCATAAAATTATTTTAAAGGTGTCTTTTCATTGGGTAGAAGTCATGAAATAGTTATTTTAAAGGGTTAATTCATAGATAAAGGGTATTTTCAAACTCCCTGATGGGTACTTTTAGTCTAAAGGTTCCACATCATAGGGCATTTTGTCCATGATAAAAGTCTTGAAGGGTATACTTCTTAAATGTCGAAGGGAAATTATGAAATTCCTTAAGGGTATTCTCATATGTCTATGGGTCGCTTCAAAGCTCCCAAAGGGTAAGATTGAAAAAAACCAAAAGGTATGTCCCTTTAAGTTAAAGGGTCGGTTTAAGAAGTTTGAAGGGCAAGTTCCCTTCAAAGGATTTCTTTTGAGGATTTTTTATTGGACAAAATATCTGAAACAAAAAAAATGAAGGAATTTGGCTACATGACAAAAACCCCAAGATAGAAGTCCCAAAGGGTATGTTAGAAAATAACAAGGGGAATTTTTATATTCTATAAAATCTAAAAGGTCCTTTCAAAAATATATGAAGAGTAGGTGAATATATGGAAAAAGGAACCCAACTTAGGAAAAAGATTCGATAGGGTATGTTTAACCAAACCTGAAAGATAAGTTAATGGCAACTAGCCCAAAATACAAAGGTTGAAGAGAAATTTTGTTCATGGCAACTGGGGGAAAGGAAAAAAACCCAAAGGGTATATCTCAAAGGATAAAAGGGGATGAAAGAATAGTTATAAAAAGTAGCTTGCACAAAACCCAAGGGGTATGTGTCTTAAAGGATTTGGTCAAAAATGGGGTAAATGGTCAATTCAAAAAGGCCAAAGGGATATCTAGAATGGTTTCAAAGGGTAGGTGGATGGAAATTAAAGGGTTTATATCAAGGAAAAAGCTTTCATGAAGGGTCTAATTCACAAAGGCTAAAGGATAGGTTGGCAAGGAAAAAGGGGCATTTCAAAATCTCTGAAGGGAAACTCAAAAATTTTGAAGGGTAGGTTCAAAGGGGATAATCCATTGAGGAATTTATTTTAGGAAAAGCATATACATTTTATAATTCCTTAAGGCAAAAATTTTGTAAGCTAAATTCTTTTGGGAGAATTGTTTTGGACAAAGAATTTTCAACAATATCTTCTATAAAATAAGGATTCCTGAAAGAATAATCCCAAAAGAGAATATGACAAAAAAATTATTGAAACATAACATATAAAAGATAAGTTTTCATGAAGTTTGAAATAATTAACTTGAAGACTATGAACCTAAAGAATTCATATGCAAAACACAATTTAGTCTTATAAACACAATAAACCCAATAACAATATCATTTGCTAGAAAAGTGACATGTCCTAGATTTCCAAAACTTTTCATATATGAGATATCATATTTTAAAATAAAAGGTGGGTCCCCATTTCCTTGTGGAAAAATGGGGGTCTTGAATATAAAAAATGGTGACTTATAAGGGGAATACTCTTGAGTATTCAAGAACCTAGAAATCTAGTTAGTAATCATTAGATAAATGTTGAAGTGTGTCATAGAGAAAATACTTGCATCAAAAATATGAAAGGGACTCCTAAGTTAATTCACACAACATACTTGCCTTCAATTTTTTTATATCTATGTGTGTTAAAACATGTAATTCATTTACCCCTTAATATGATGAGTTTTTCTAAGGTTTTTATGAGGCTTTAGGTTTTGTTCTATTATATATTAAAGTAGAAAACAAGGGAAGCTCAGGCATTGCTCTACTACCAGTCAGGTGTCCATAGCCTTGATAGAGATACCTTGAGATCCTTCTCTTCTCATTTCATTATTTTATTTTAACCATTAAGCATGGTAAATTTACCTTATTTCATCATGAGAGCCTTTTATTTTGATTTTATATTTCTCTTTTGAACTCATTGGTTCTTTCTTTTATTTTTAATTTGAAAGAGAGGAGTTGGAACCCCAGTGAGCTAGTAAAATTATAAAACATATCATTAATAGAATGTCCCTACCATCCAAATCTATACCCAAAATTATCATTTCCAGCAAGTATTATCTTGATAAGTGAATTTGATCTAATAAAACAAGAAAACTTTTTAAAATTGTATAAACACTATGGGAGAAACTTCCACATGCCTAATAAAAGTATTTAATTATGACACCATTCAAAATAATCTTTGATTGCCTACTTTCATTCTAAATAACTCAAAACAAAAAAAATACCCAACCGGTATACTAATCTCCAAATATTTCAAGATTTTTTACCCCTTTTTCACAAGCCTCACACTTAGTCATTTTTGATTAATTTTGGCAATAACTAGAGCCAACATAATTTGGACCATCAGAGAAAACCAAGAACAACTAATCTAGAAAATATAGAACTACTCTAAAAATCATAAAATTGAAAGCAGGAAAGACTAATCTAGGAAAACTTTGAAATCTATTCTAAAAAATCCAAAGTACTAAAAAACAAGAAGGACTAGTCTAGAAAACATTGAAAATCTATTTTAGAAAACATAAAAATCTAATCTAGAAGGCATAAAATATAATCTAGTCCTATGTTTAAGCTTATCTGAATCCTCTCAATTAGTAATATCCATAGATGGAATAGCTTTGAAATAATGCTTTAGGAGCTGTCCATTAATTGGATATGTAAGCTCATTACCTTGGAGATCTTTTAGAAGAAATGCATTATTCCCATGATATCTAAAATCTGATATGGTTTGATCCATAATGGAGCAAACTTGTCATGTTGTCCTTTCTTTTCATGGGATTTATCCCATAGTAATGCAAGATCTAAAATTATAAATGCTATGAGTTTTAATCTTTCATCAAACCACCTTTTAACTACATCCTAGTATTTGATGAATATATATATAGATTTTATTCTTGAATCTTCCATCTCTATTATATCAAGGAGCCTTGATTTTGCTTTGTCATTAGGCTCCGTGTAGTCTTGTATGAATTAATAAATGGGTAGCTTCAATGTGATGGGAAAAATTGGTTTGCATCCAAACACCAAAAATTAAGGTGAAGATATTAAGGCTTGATTATATCTCATCTATTCTACCCAAATAGCATATTTTAGTAGATTGTGCTAGTCTATAGGATTGTCCCTTACTAACTTCTTTATTACCTTATTAAAAAATTTATTTGTTGACTCGGCTAATATATTTACTTGAGGGTAATGATTACAAGCTAATATGATTATAATTTAAGTGTTATGTGCCCACTATGTGAACTCTATAGATATAAATGCTAGTCTATTGTGACATACCAAAGAGATGGGCATTTTGAATTTAGTAGTAATGTGTTCCTCCAAAAAGTGAATCACATCCTATGCTATTTTATTACTTATGGTAACTAATTCTATCCATCTAGTATCATAATTTGTTACCATAATCACAAATTTATGTCCAACTAAATAATTTGGGTTGATTACACCAATGAAGTCCAAGCCCGACTATGCAAATGACCTTCCTTCAATAACTAGTTATAGAGGCATGGCTATGTGAACCTCCTTTTTGGCCAATGCTTGAAATTCATGATAAGTTTTGTTGTGCATGTGAGCATCCTTGAATATGGTTAGACAATAGTATCCCAAACTCAAGATTTTATCAGTTGTGGTGTTGTCAGCTGGGTTACCACTACCTATCTTTTGATGTAAATTTTATAGGATCTCCTTGGTCTCTTCTATAGATACACATCTAAGATATTTACCTTAATATTTAATTCTATAGATAATTAATTTTTTGATCATTAAATGAGCATCTTTGAGCCTCAAATATCTCATCCTTTCTCTATTATATTTTGGGGGATAGGTTCTTGTAAATAAGTACTAAATTATGTCTGTATACCACTCACCTTTAGAAACTTGTGCTTCACATACCTATTTAATTAATATTAATGGATTGGGATTATTCTTGAGCTAAATAATGCCTTGTCCTCTAATTATCTTTACAGGCTTGATCTTTATGTCAAACTCTTGGAGCTTAGCCATCTAATTACCTCAACATTCTCCCAGCTCGTTCTATGATAGGGTGAGCTTGATAGTAGGGTCTAGGACAATAGTAATGTTTTTATTCCTCAAAATGTAATTTCTAAATTTATTTAATTATTTAAAAAGGGAAAAGATCTACTTTTCAATCATGGAGTATTTGAGCTCCACATCCTTCAAATTTTCACTCATGAAGGCAATTGGATGCTCATTTTTATCCTTCTTCAATGTGATAACAACAACAACAATGGTGTGTTTTAAGGTGAACAAATATAGATAGAAATCCTTTATGAAGTATAGACTAATTAATATTAAAGCCTAAGATATGTCATCTTTTATATCTTGGAAAGACCTTTTAGCCTCAGCTATCCATTATATTTTAGCATCCTAATTAAGCATAACATTTAGAGGCTTGATGATTTCTATGAACCCTGAGATAAACTTCTTGATGAAGTTGATTTTTTGAAAGAAAATTTTTATCTCCTTTTTAATATTTGATGGATAAATCTTAAAATTTAATTAGATTCTATTAGGAGCAATGATAATCCCATCCTTAGTGATGAAGTGTCTCAATAGTTTGCCTTCAGTTACCTTTAATATGCTTTTCTTTAGATTTAAAAAAATGCTAAATATTCTACAATATTTAGATATATACTATAGATGAGCTATATGATCCTTTCTATTCTTTGAAAATACTATGAGGTTATCCATATAGATAATTATGTATTTCCTAGTTAATCCCTTGAAGGCATGATCCATGGCACATTGAAAGGTAGCTCCTGCATTGATTAGGATAAATGGCATCCCTTTGTATTTATAAGTTCCCCATTTTATGGTAAACACAATCTTCATCCAATATTCATATTGCACTAATACTTGATTATAGCCTAAAAATCCATCTAAAAATGACATCATTTCAGAACCACTCACAATTTGTATTACCTTATCTAGTGATGATAGAGGGTAGTTATATTTTTAATAAGCTTTGTTTGGATTTATAAAGTCCATGCATAGTCTAATTTTACCATTCTTATTTCTTAATGGGACCAAATTTGCCTCCCAAGTGAAGTGACATATGGGGAAGACAATTTTGGCACTTAATAACATCTCTACTTCTCTTTGAATAAGAGGCTCCAAAATAGGGTTCACTAGATTTTACCTCTACTTGAATGGTTTATGGTCTTGCTTCAAAGGAATTATATGAGTGATGAACTATGGTTCATACACTTTTAGGTCCTCATATGTCTAGGTGATAACATACCTATACTTAGAGATTAAATCCCTCATTTGCTACCTTTCTTTAGGAGTAAAACTAAGATCAATATTGACATAGCATGGATTATGTTCATCTCCTAGATTTTCTTTCATGAAGTATGATTTGTTGACCTTGGATTGCTATAGTTCTTGTGACTAAGGATATAAGTCAAAAGGCCTTTCTAAGGAGACTGAGTTGACTAGTATTTGATTATCCTTAAGTTCTAAAATTCCTTATTTATCTATTTCTTCTTGAAAAATGTGTTTGACATCCTTGTCATCGATGATTTGGGACTTAAAATCCCTTAAATTAGTTAAGAACTTGATGATGTGCTGGTCATTCTCAAAAACATGGAAATTTTCTACATTATCTAAAATAAAGGGACAAGGAACCAATTTAGTATAAAATATTCTTACCTTAGATTCCTGTAATGGTTCTAGATTGGTAGTAGTACTGGCTAGTAAATTAACAACCTAATTTTATTCTCTTGGGAGTGACACTATTGAAATCTTTGAAGCTTTCAATTAAATCACATGCTTTGTGCTTATACCTCTTCAAATAAAAAAAATTTCACTGGTATTTATTTCTTATCTAGTGAACTACCAACTCTGATTCCATAAATAGTTTTATCTATTTTACGTTGTTATTGAGTGCAAATTGTAGTCCTGAGATTAGAGCCTCATACTCAGCCTTATTATTCATATAGGGAAACTATAATTTGTAGGTAGCTAGTAAATTTTAACTTTGAGTATTAATGAGTTCAATTCCCACACCTGATCATTATTTGGATTTAGCTCCATCAAAATGCATTGTCCATATCTGATTTGAACCTTCAAGTTATAGGTTCTATGTTAAATTATGAGTGGTAAAAGTATAAATGCCCAATGAGGGAAAATCATACTTTACCTCTTCATTCTTGACATTGTATTTAGTGATGGGATATTTCATTATGGGCTCTCTATAAATTTTGATTTGATTTTTAACTCCTCTCCATGGTAGCTAGATGTGAAAAAAATTTCTAAAAAGGTACCCATTTAGCATTTTAGACTAGTCTCTACTCAAAAATAATCCACAGACTTATAGTATGCCCACTACCAAAATATTGGTAATCATCTAGACTCTGGGTTTTGATTCTAGTTGAATGTGTATATTATTTAGCTCTCCCACTATTAGTACTACCATTTTATCTAGCTGAGAGATTGATCTCTTTGAAGGGATAGGAGTAAGACCAAGCTTTTTACATATAAAAGTAGGCATAACAGTTTTAGATGCTCTAAAATCAACCAAATAGCTACGAATATTCTTATTGAATGCTCCAATGGTCAGTAAGAATGGTGGTACTTTAATATTACTCTTATAGATGACATTGGTATCATCTACTTTCACTTTTCTTGCTTTGTTTAAAGTTGTTATAGTTTTTTCCATAGGGGTCTTTCTGGTGATAGACTTCCATAGTATCTCTTTTTGTTTAATGATTTGGTCTAGCTTGTGAAACATGATATTTGCCTTGATTTTTTAATATCTTCCATGATGTTTTATCCTCTATATTTTCTCGATTCTTCCTTGATTGGTAATGGATCATTCCCTTTTAGAGGGGATGGATTATTATTTTCTTTGGGATTGGGTAGCATTGTTTTGGTGTTTGGAGGAGTCGATGTGGTCAAAGGTTGTTTGTTTCTCAATTTTTATGCACCTCTCTAAAACTTCTAGAAAGTATGAACTTCATCTATATTATCCTCCAGTTCATTGTCATCTTCTCCTAGGAAGGGAAATTTGTGAGTGTCAAAAAACATGGTTGTGCTATTAGATCTAGGGTCTTGATGAGATTTTGGTAGATTATTCATCTGATCTTTCCTTGTTACTTCCCTTTTAAAGTTTTTTAATGCTGTACAAAACTCAATGCAATCAAGCTCACCATGCTAGGGTGTATTATGTATCCTGCACCAATTGGGGAGAGTTATTTTAGTGATGTTAATTTCTAAGAGTTTTCCAAATTGTTTCATATTATTTGAAGGCTTGTTAAATGGTCTATTATATCTTTGGAACTTGGTGTTCTAGTTTCCCATTTGAGCATTGGTATTGCCTAGCTTTCATTTCATATTTAGAAAATCATTATTTAATTTATTAACCATCTTCTGAATAGAATCCAATTTAGTTTTTATGGAATCTATAACTTGTAAAATAGATGTAAGAAGTGTAGTTACATGAAATCTCTACTAGTATCAATTATTGGTCACATGATTATTCAAATAACCAGAATTTGGCTACATCATTTATGTCAATATAGGTAGTGTGTATAGCTGATTTTGATTGTATGTTGGAACATTCTAATTCACATGTGGTATCAGATTGAGTGTTGAGATTCCATTACTGATGTTAAGTACCCCAAGTGTCTTTAGATTGAGTATTATATTGATGTTAATGGATTCTTCTAATTCTAAAACCAAAGTATTGATAACAAGTGCTCTACTAAGGAACATAGTAGTAATGAGATCTAAGGATTTTTTGTACATCTCTGATGCTAATGTTGATTATGGTTTGTACCTTAAGGTCAACTAGTTGAACATATTTTTTTATCTTGTGTTTAAAGCATGGATGAGATCATTAGGTTCTCTCTTTATTCTGGTGAAGTGTTGATATACTAATCCAAGATTGGTGACCTATCCAAACTAGGCAAGAAAATCCATTTGATAATCCTCCTAATTAGTGATGGAGTTTTCCATTAGATTTAAATACCAATCATAAGTGTAATATATTAAAGTAAAAGGGAAAAATTGACATGAAACATCCTCATCCACTAAATTAATTAATCTTAAATTATCTTTAATAGATTTAATGTACTCTTATGTGGTCCTTGGCCTTGAAGGAGAAAAGGATGGGAGATACTTTTTGGTGTTCTGGGGTAAATCATGCACATCCCTTGGGACAACAATGATAGATCCAACTAACCAAGGTTTTTGTTGAGCCATTGGTTGATTTAAAATCAAAGGGTTTATTAAGGGTAAAGGGTGCCCTAGTGAAGTTGGATTATTCTAAACTAGAGTTGTTGGCACATTTGTAGGTCTCTTATGGCTTGCTAAGGGTGATACTAATAAACCAACCTAGGAATTAGATTTGGTCACTCTCCTAGGTGACTCGAGTGTAACTCTATGCAAAGACTAACCTTTATTATTAGGAGGAAATTTAGGGCCCTCCATCTAGTGCTAATGAAACTATTGATGTGAGTTTTATACAGACCACAACCATAACAAGGTATCCTCTAACATTTTAGGATCTCAATGGAGGTAAAGTCCACTCCAAGGCACAAGTTGTAGGTATGAAATCTTTGATAACTTGTTTTTAGAAAAGTGGGTAGGGTATGCAAGTTGTTAACAAGGTTTTTGGATAGAAGTGTGACTTTCTAATAGGGTGAATTCCTACGTGAGTTGGATGGATGGATGACATCTAATCTAGATTGGGTAGATCTTAATAACAAAACACAAAAAGAGGGTAAGGTAGGGAAGAAAATAAATATCTATGGGTCTCAAGAATTTTTTCCCTATTTTTTTTACATAGACCTATATTTTATTAAAACCAACACCTATTGCTAGCATTAATTTTACACATGCAAATAGACATGGCTAAAAATTCTAAATAAAAAGAGGGTGTAGGAAGTTCACCATCCTCAAATAAAGGTTTTTCCTTTTGTGGCATCCATTTCACACCCTTCAATTAAGAGATTATGGCTTAGGATAATGTATTATCTAAGGTAGTTGTAGCACACACTTAGAAAACTACACCAAGAAAACACCAATACATATCCATAAATATGATTCAATCTCACTTAACTATTTCAATCAATACATTCACCAATCTTCAATTGTTATTATACATATAGAATTAGAATATTAATCAAATTAATCAAGAATCTATTTTTAGCTTTAGCACACTAAAGATTATTGAAGTAAAAAACCATAAAAATAACAACTAAGGGCACAACAATGCAAATAAAATACTCAAACACTTTGATTGATGACCAAAATGGCTTGTTATTCTATATTTCAATTTTTTTTGAAAAAAATTAAGTGGGAGGGTAAAATTGTATTTTTGTATCTTGGGGAAGGGGTCACCTCATCCTCCAAGTCTATGCATGATTATTACACATGGCAGTTAAAACATATAGTTCTAACCGTGGTCTAAAATTGTTTAAAAAAAGCTTAAAAAAGCTATAAGTAGATAAATTAAATTTATAAAAGTATGTAATGTGTGCTTGTACAAGAAAATAAAAAATTAATTTTATAATGATTTTTCTGATTTACAAGGATAATCTAAATATAGGTGCCATTATAGGTGATGCAGATGTATAAGGCTAAGGTTGTGTGGTCAGAAGTGTTGCATAGGATTTAGTAAGAGTAGAAGTCAAAGTAGAAGTTTAAGACATAGAAACACTACCAAAAGTCTACTTATTTTTCATATCATAAGCCTAATAGAATTTTTAAACTACCTCATGCTATTGGTGAAGGATGTCTAAGTTAAGTAATGAGGGTTGGTGGAGTCTCTTGGTTTGCATGAGGAATCTTGCATGTTTATCCTTAGATAGAACTTACTCCTAAAAATCTCAACTTCGGTCACCTTCCTCCTAAATTTGATTAACTCTAATTTTATTCTTTTCACTACCAAGACTTGTATGATCTACTTGAATTTATTGATGGCCTCCTAGATACTTTTATCAAATTTTATTCTACTAATCAATTTTCTTGTAGAATCCCTTGCCTTAGACAATTTTAGCTCATTCAAAATTTGGAGGAGCTAAGCCTCATGTTTTTGGTACTTTGGAATTAAATATGTAATTTATTTTAACCATTATTTTACCTCCTTATGCTTAATGAAAGATAGATTTAGGGCATTAGATGCCTTGAATGTGGTCATTAAGTCTAAATGGCTATATAATGAGTTGCTTGTGTAGACAACTAGAATTTTAAGCTTGGCACTATCTTGACCTAAAAAGCTATATATTTTATTTTCTTAGTTCACATGAGGCACCATATCAACCTTCACAAATTACATGGCCTCTAAAAACTTATAACATTTAGATGTGGGCTCCTGAACCTCATCTTTGATGCATGTAGGAATATGCATTGTGATAGATTATTCCTTAAGTTGTTCAACCTATGCTTGAAATTCCTATACTTATTCTAGATCATATCGAGCTAACTTTGTTCCTTCATGGATGGCCACCATATCATAACTATGTGTTTGAGCCATGTATAAAATATTCTATTCATACACATACCACCCTAGCTACCTGTTCTACCTCTTAATGAGGGAAAACACTATTGTCATTCTTCAAGGATGATGTTTGTACCCTAGTCATCTTTAAATTTTCTCTTTTTTACTCTTTGTATCAAACTAGTTGGGGGGTCAAACAAAGTGGAAATAGAGGGGATATCTATGACCTTATATCTTGGCATATGACTCCTCAAATCCATAGTCAAAGGTGGAATGATGAAGGGTGTAACAATGGTTGTAATGACTATTTATTTCTCATCTTCCTCTTCATCTTTCTTTTATTTATTACTAGCCTTTGTTGAGACATCAAGTAAGGAAGGCCACATTATTTTTTACCAGTTCACTCTTCTAACTTGAGGAAGTGGGTGGAATATCAATATGTGAGGCTTGGCCTTCCTCCCTAACTTGTGATAGTGACTGTGGTTTCTTCTATAGAAGTATAAGTGGGGAATGGAAGGGAGATCTATGTAGATTGAACATGAAGTTGGGAGGTGGATAGAGTATTTTAGACTTTCTTGGTTGCCTTCTTATTTTTGTGAACTCTCATAGTAGAAATACTAGTAGGTATAGAGGGAAAATTAATGGGAAATGGTGAGGTAGTGATAATGGAAGGATCAATGGTGGTTGTGGACATGGAACGAATGGACATATAGGTGGAAGGGAAAAAGGGGTTGGATGTAATAGAGGGAATGGGAACTTCCATATAAGAGATGAGTATCTGATTAATAATAGAGATTGAAATAAAAAACTAGAGGTCTATATACTTTGAAGATGAATCTTAATGGGGTCAACCTGAAGAATCATAGCCTTGGTTGTCTCCAACTCAGATTCTTCATATGAATCATCTACTATGTCTTTGATGATAACTTCATCTTCTCTTGATGACTATGATCTTGGAAGTGGAATAGGTAAGTCTTTATATGTATGCACTATTGGGATGCCTGTAGGGGTCTTAAGATTTTAGGTATAGACCAAAGGGGTCTTTTCTTTGAATGGGAGAGCCCTGGGAGGTAGATGTTACTACTTATGAAGTAACTACCCTAAGATATGAAATAGTAGATACATGAGGGGTAGATATAGGGACTTGACTAGTGATGATAGTAGGCATCTCTTGCATCTTATCCTCCTCCTCATCAAAGTTTAATATGATAGGATCTCCTTTTTATCTTTCTCTCTATGCACTGGGCTCAAGTATCCTAGGTTCTATCTTCATTCATTTTAATTTCAATTTTAGTGGAAGTCCTTGGGACAAGGAAGCTTCCTATTCTTGATATTTCCCTCTCTAAAAATATAAGTGTTGCTATCATTTAAATAGAGCCCTTTAGTTGTGTAAATCCCTAGTGAATATACTAGGTTTAATTTGGATCATTTTTAAATGATCCTCTTGTAGTCTATTAATTTGTGCTCATTCCAACACTTCTTCATCTATTTTAGCATTCATAAAAAGAAAATCATAACAATAAGGTTGGTGGTAGTATGGAATGTTAAACCCATGGATATGTTTTTGGATTCACCCATGGGGGTCCTAGTTTCTATGTGTCATTATGGGGAAGCCATAATGATTATACTTTGTTCTAACATCTCTAAGATCTTTCCTTAGAGTATACATCATTCTGTTAATTGAAATTAAGCTTCCAAAGTATAAGTCATTTTTTTTCTTGGAAAAATCCTCCTCAACACTATTCCATAGTTGGAAATCGATCTCTTGTTCCACCAACCTATTAATTACATACTTTGGAAGACATAAAGGTTCAACCTTATTTACCCAAACCATGATGATAGTAAAGTCTAGGTACATGAAATAGTCTCTTTTTTTGCTCAAATTATTCATAATATTTTCTTCAAAATGAGGCATAGGTGATCCATGAATGGATTTCTATACCTATGGGTAAACATCTTCACATATCTTGATCATGTGCTTTTGGTAAGCATTTATATGCATGAATTGGTAATGATCACATATTTTATTTTTTATGCAATATGTGATCAGATCCCATAGATTTCCCAAGTCCTTATAACACTTTCACATGATTGTATCTACAAAATATGACATCATATAAGAATCTCCCTAGGGGTGGGATGTTTATCTTTACATAAAATCTACTCTCTCAATCTCAAATTAACTATTTCCCCTATGGCATAGGTGGCATCATGTGACATCATCATATGTAGTAATGGTACCCAATCTAACTTTACAAAATCAATGTTTGGCATACCATATAATCTATTAAGTATATCCATACCTATCCATATTCCCATCCTAAATTTTCCAATTAGAATCACTCCCTTAAGCTTCATACCTTACCAGGTGATAGACCAGTTTGGGAGTAGCCATGAGGAGAGAACCTATAGGATTGAGGTTTATACTTTGAATTGAACCCAAGTGTGTTTATCAAAGTATATTTATAGTATTCTAAGAGAGAAATACCTTTTAAAATCACTTTCAAAGATGTACACAACCACTATATTACCATGAGAATGCAACAAGTGTCCTGTGATATTTTTCTAGAAAAGATCAAATCTTTAAGGAGGTATATACAAGGCATAACTTCTAGTTTGGCCACAAAAAAATACAATATTTAGCATTTTTAGGTTAGAATTTATTAAATGAAAAACCTTTCTACTAGTACCTTTTCATCATCTAATAAAAACATATCAATTAAATCAATAACATCCTAAATTTTTGAGTAGTTATGATGCTTATCTTGAAATATATTTGCATCAAAGATAATGTATTTTCACTTTTTGAATTCCTTGATTGAGAATGCATATTGGGGATTTGTTCCTCAAAAAATCTTAGATGAGGAATTCATATCTGGATGTTCTAGACTGCTGTAATTTTTTTCAATATGATTTACACTATGTAATCACTTCGATTCTTAGCTTAGTCACTATTAGACTGGTAGAATTCTCAAGATATGAACTAGGGCTATTGATCACTATTAATAATTAATATGATTTGATTGAAATTTAACTTGGATGAAAATAATGACTTCAATGGCTTTGTATCATCTATATAGGATCCTATATTAAATACTAGTTCATGAGATGTGAATATGCAATGTTCACTTTTCAAATTTGTTAACTTGGGTTGGTGGGTAGCCTTTAGTATTTATCAAATAGGAAATATTTTATTTTTATTTGGCTAAGTATGACATAATTTTAATAGTGTTCTTCATAATAAATCACTTAGGAGTATAATGTCAAAAAAATTATTTTGGGTCAACATCCATGGATAATTCCTTAAAGGGAATTGTTTAAAACAAAGAGTCTACAATAATTGTTCTAAAGGAGTCTTTTCATTGGGTGGAAGTCATAAAAAAATTATTCTAAAGGGTTAATTCATGGATAAAGGGTATTTTCAAACTCTCTGAAGGGTACTTTAAGTCTGAAGGGCTCACTTCGTAGGGAATTTTATCCATGACAAAAGTCTCAAAGGGTATACTTTGAAAATATTGAAGGGCACTTCTAAAATTCCTAAAGGGTACTCTCATACATCTATGGGTCACTTTAAAGGTCTCAAAGGGTAAGCTTAAAAAAACCTAAAGGGTATATGATTTTAAGTTGAAGGGTCAGTTCAAGAAGTTTGAAGGGCAAGTGACCTTCAAAGGAATTATTTTAAGGATTTTATATTGGACAAAATGTTTGAAACAAAAAATCCAAAATAGTTTGGCTACGTGAAAAAATACCTAAGACATAAGTCTTGAAGGGTATGTCAATAAACACAAGGGGAATTTGGATATTCTATAAAGTCTAAAATGTCCTTTCTAAAATATCTGAAGGGTATGTGCCTATATAGAAAATGGCACCCAAATTATGACAAAGGTTCGGTAGGGTAAGTTTAACCAAACCTGAAGGATAAGTTCATGGAAACTAGCCCAAAACATAAAATGTGAAGGGTACTTTAGTTAACTGAAACTATGTGTAGGACAAAACACCTAAAGGGTATATGTCAAAGGATAAAAAGGGTTAAAATAATAGTTCTAAAAGGTAGATTGCACAAAAATTGAAGGGTATGTGTCTTAAAGGATTTGGTCAAAAAGGGGGTAAATGGTCAATTCAAAAAGGCCAAAGGGCTAGCTGAAAGGGTTCTAAAGGGTATGTGGAAGGAAATCAAAGGGTCTACTTTGGGGCAAAATCTTTTTGAAGGGTCTACTTCACAAAGTTCAAAGGATAGGTTGTCAAGGCAAAAGGGTAATTTCAAAATCTCTAAACATTAATTCCAAAATGATGAAAGGTAAGTTCAAATGGGATAATGCCTCAGGGAATTTATTTTAGGGAAAGTGTATATGGTCTAGAATTCCTTAAGGCCAAAAGTACATAGGCTAAATTATTTTAGGAGAAATATTTTGGACAAAGAATTCATAAAAATATCTCCAAGAAAATAAGGCTTCCTAAAATTGTAATCTCAAAAGAGAATAAGACCAAAAATTTCCCAAAACATGACATTTGAAAGATAAGTTTTCATGAAGGCCGAAAGAATTAACCTAAAGACTATGAACCCAAAGAATTCATGTGCAATACACAAGTTAGTCTTATAAATGCAATGCCAATATCATCTACCAAAAATAATGTCCTAGATTTATCAAAATTAGCATATACTAGAGATAATATTTTGAAAGAAAAGGTGGGTCCCCATTTCCTTATGGAAAAGGGGGGTGTTGAGTACAATATAATGCTTAAGTCATTTCATGTCTAATGTTTTGAAACTTGAAATTTATCACTTTTAAACCTATTAGTGATGGTTAATGAAATTAAAATCACACACATGCTATGATTTTATATAATATTTAAAATCTAGTTCTAGATTGTGAGAATTAATTAGTTCTAAAAATAGTTTTGATATTAACTAAAAACCATGGTGAGATGACTAATTTTTCATTCATCTTTGGACAAAAGATCTGGATTCTAACATTTTGAAATGTTCCCCATAGAGGTCACCATTTTTTGACGATTAAATACCCCCTATTTATAGAATGGGGACCCTCCTTTCCTAATTTTTTAAAGATTCTTAAGAATCCGAAATCACTAAGTCATTTTACTTCATATAAAATTGATTTAATATTTCCTAGAAATTTCTAGTTAATCATTCATCTTTTAATACATATTAGCATTTATAAATACTAAAATTATTTCAAGTTTTATTCAAGTTTTAATTTGAACAAATGAATAACTAATCATGAAATTGATCCAAAATATGCAGATAGGATTTACCAAGAATGTTCCATCTAGTTCCCAAATGTACATGAGCATAATAAGCATTAGTTGATCCTACTAGATTTACCTTATACTTTGTTTAAAGCTTTTAATTACAAGAATTTTCTTTAAACTTATTTTATTTTGCTTATGATGGGCATTTGATGTTCCTGAAGTCTAACTTAACTTATTACATGACTTCATAGGGCATCAAAATTAAAATAGTAGTTTTTGATGCTTCATAGGATGTCAAATCATAAAAGGGACTCTAAAGGAATACTCTCTCCTCAGCATGCCACATGTCACCATGAAACTTACCCAAATATCTAATTCTTTCTATCAAAGCTTAGAGTTACACCATTGGTTGAAAGAAATGTGCTCCATGAATGATACTTGGAATGAATTTATGAAGAATATGAACCATCTAGAATCATATTGAGAGCTCAAGAAAGAGTTAGCCATTAACATTTAAATCCATAGGTTATATGTCATGATCTTGGTTCTTATAAACAAGCCCATTAAATCTGAGTCACCATGCATCCCACTACAATCCTAAAGCCTATGATATGTTACCATGTTTCTCAAATATGACCATCCAAACTTGAAAATTCTTTTGAAGTGATGCATGTCTAGTTTAGATTAATTTGAGAATGATGCACATCCATGTCATATCACATCCGATCTAGAGTTTGTGAGAGATATAAGGACACATAGATGCATCATGGACATTCAATCAAGGCTCGATGGTGTACATTTTTCCATGGACCTTTTTTAGAGTGACAAGTAGTAAAATGATGAAGAGAAACTCATGAGAATGTCACATGTTCCCTATGGATCTGTATGATGATGACACTTGTCATGCCCCCACTACTTTTATCCAAATATCTACTAAAATGTCTTTGAGGGCTCACCAAAGTGATGCATGCCCCTACTAGACCTGAGAGATGATGATGTATATCATTCCTATAGAGCTATGACCCAAAATATATAAAAATAACATTGAAATGACATGTGTCTAGCTTGAACCCACATGATGATACTACTTGTCAATCCCATAAAGCTATATCCTAGGATCAACTAGTTCATCTTCAAGAGTGACACATGGCTCCACTTGAGCCACACACTTGAAACGAATTTGTTGAAAATTTCATAGAGGCCTCCCAAAGGTGATACCTATCAAGGAAAATCCATGGTCATCCATGAGAGAGCCACCTAGAAAAGAATAAACTTTGATTGCCTACGAGAATGACACATGGTACTCTCACAACCAAACAAAGCTAGAAGGCCCTACCTAAAATCTTGATATGAATAAGGAGATTCCATATGGCATAATAAAAATGACTCGTCACACTAAGTTACACCACAAAAGGACAAGAGCAATTAGAAAGTTCCACATATCCATATTTGAGACAACTAAGTAGCTTAGTCATTTTCAAGCCCTATGAACACCTGGTTGGGTCTGAGGTGGCATGCCACATGTCAAAAGGTGGAAACCTTTATCTTTAAAGCTAAAATTTATGAAGAATAAAAATTTAATAAGTACTAAATTCAAATTCTAAAAGCAATTAAATGTCAAAAGCAATAGTTTGGGTGTTTTGAATATAAAGGTGATGGGCTCGCCATTAATGTGGAATGAATCAAAATTACCATCAATGTTGTATTAATCAAGGTAATCTCAAAAAGGGCTCCCTGACTTAGTAATTACTACTTACATTTTCATTTGAATCCATAAGTATTTTCTACTATCTACAATCTCATGTCAGCCAAACTTGAGATCCTCATAGATTGCACCTAGGTTGCCATTGTTAGAGCTCTAAAATTACAAAGAGCTACAACAAAATGCTAGTTACTATCCAAAACATCATAGAAATGGCACATGTAGGACCCTCAAATTCAAGTAAGTGAATTTAATTTGGAAATGATGAATTCTTATTTTATCATGATAATTCAATCATTTTAAAGGACATATAGTTCATCCTTGAGGCCATAAACTCAAGGACATGCATTATAAAAGTTTTTATTACAATGTTGAGGGAGTTAGGGATCTTTAAGATTATGATAACATGACCCGTATCATTGAAATCACTTTATATATCCTAATAATCCAATATAATGATATCCATAAATCCACAACAAAACTAGAGTTCATACCATGTGCAGACTTGGTATACAACATCTTCAGGATGCCAAAATGTGAGGATGGATTACTCAAATCCATGAACCAAGTACTTCCCATTGCCTTCATTGTAGGGCCAAGTTTTGAAAAATATTATGACCTACCCTTGCCAAATTTGGACTACAATTAGAGCATTATTGACAATTGGTTTGAGCCACATAAACCAAAAATAATCCTAGCTTCATGGAGAACAAACCCAACTAGAGTCTTTATGGATGACCAAGGGAATATACCCATTTCCTAGTTTAGATAGGGATTCAAGATTGGTCTTGCCTTTATAAATATAGTATTTGGTAATGTAAACATTGGATACATGAATATAAGGACTATTTCACTATTGCAAATAATTATGGATGATCAACAATTCCCCTCACTTGGGGGTATTATTAGTAGTAACATGATTTCAGCCATGGATGATACTTTCTAGAATGGGGATCCATTTTAGATGATGGGATAATTTTTGGATGTTATATGTGTGATTTTATAATTAGGGATAAACACCTAGACTCTAGAGTGAGATGAAGTTGTGCCCCATACATATTTAAAAATGCATATTCATCATGTTAGGTACCACATCAAGATAATTATAGAAGATTTATATCACCTTGTTTACAAATCCATCATTGAATGTGAAATTCCAAGGGTCCCTATAGAATTTATTACAATATTGAGAGATATGGGAAACTTCTATATTTACCTTGATTGCATGGTCATCTGAGTAGAAGTGGTGATGGTATCTCCCCTTAAGCTACCAAGATATATGTTAATGAAGTTAGCAAAGGAGGAAATGGCTTATCAAATCCTTCATAGAGTTGATGAATTATTTAAGAGAGAAAAATTCAACCCATATAAGGATGATTATAAGATTAATGAACCAAGATAATGAGATAACAAGACAATAGTGGCATCAAGGCATAGGGACTCATACGTATTATCAAACATGACTATAGGATGTGGGATCTAAACTAAGTCATTGACAAACACCTCGCCATGTTCAAAAGGGATGTAACTATGGAATACAAGCACTAGGATGAGGTACACAACTAGATATACCTTAATGTAATAAATGAAGAGGTAGTCCTAACAAATGCTGCAAGGAAGAATATACTACTTGAAATGAGGCTCTATTGAGAAAGGAAGAAATAAGACATAATGAAGCCTTAACTCCCACCAACTCATGGTAGCATGATTAATATAGATTATGAGGATAAAGAAGAAGAGGAGGAAGAGGATAACATTCCCTTTATTATTAATAGACCCTATAGGCCCCCACTTTAGGTTGTTCTAAGTGGATAGGACATACTCCTAGTTCTGAGCAAGGATAATCAAGTAGTCAACTAGGTCCTTTTAAGGATCCCACAATTGTCCCCACATCTATTGTATAACATGACACATAAGTCTTGGATAAATTAGATCCTAATACCATTGATATTGATGAAGGGAAGCAAGGAATTGAAATTTTGATGGAAGGACTATAGGCACTAGCTAGCAAGATGGTTGAAAAGGTTTATACAAGAAAGATGTCTCCCAGAACCATTATGAGATGAGCAATATTTCCTTCATTATATTACTAAAATCCTAATGTAATTACTACACACTTTATTTCCCTCTTATTTATTAGAACATTCACAACTACTCCTGCTTCTAATGTTACTCACACTCCTATGTTCACATCCCCCATCATTACTTCCTTTGGGGGAACCACATCCCAATTCATTTCCCATGACACCAACAATATTCCACCTCCATTAGGCTCTAAAAACAATAGTGTTAGATAAGATGTGGATTCTACCCCTCCTCAAGCTATCCCTACTAGTGCATCACTCACCCTTGGCTCCCTTGCATCCATTAAACCACTTAAACCTATTCCAAAACCATTCACATATAAAAAGACACTTCACCTCACCATAGTAGCCAAAATTATTGGGCCTTCAATGATACCCTCATTTTTTTTATCAATATTGGCCATGCTAATCCTTTGTTTGATCCATTGGGGTAATTGGACCCAACTAATCTATATATCCTAGACATAGCCTTAGCTTCTTCCTCTTCCAAAGCACTCCCATTGCAACCACCTCCCACTCAGCCAATAATTATATCCACCCCAAATTTGGTAAGGGATATGATGTAGACAATAAGAAAAGGGAGGCCATAGGTAAGCCAAGTTATAGCCTAAGTTGGCATGAGGTTTGATACAACCACTAGAACCATGAAGAGAGTGGTGAGGAGAGATGTGGAATAACCACAATCAATTTTTCCTATGATATATGGAAGTGAAGATATACTATTTAATTTAACTAAGAAGAGAAAGGCTAGTATTGGAGAGGTATAGGAGTATGCATAGGAACCTATATCTTTGATGCAAGTACAAGTAGAATCAACTATTGCTTTAATGAAAGGGATTCAATAGGAACTAAAGAGGCTAAAAGAATAAACATTGCCCATTATGCAAGAGAGAAATTTGATTTCAATAATAAATGTTGTAATTAATGTCTTCAAATTATACAAAGTTATGAATAAAAGGTAGGAAGATGGGATCAGTCAAGTCAAAGGGGTCATTAAAATTGACCAAAGTCTTTCCCTCTATGACACCAAGTTAACAAACTTGGTGAGAGTGGAAAAAAACAATAAGTTTACTAACCTGAAAGTCTTGCCTCTTGAAGACATTATTCCTATGTAAACCATCCTCATGGTTAGGAGGAGGATTTTGAATACATGATTAGATTATATCAAGGATATAAATGCATCCTTCAAGAAAATTGAATTTAAGATATCCCACTTACTAAAGGATGCCATGATCACTAGAGTGACCAAGCCTAATGGATCCTTCATAGATGATCAATATTTTAGGGCATAGATGAAGGTCTTTGTTGAAAAAATTCTAGTAAGATGTAGCCAGTGCCAATCGAGGTGATAGACATTATGGAATTTTTCAACTAGAGGCTATAGAAGGTGGAGGAAATTGAAGAGGCACTTAGGTCAATACTCATAAAGCATGATAAGATAATCTAAGACATGTTTGATTTATTTAGGCCCATGATCCTATATTTTGTTCAAATAGATAAAGACTACTAGGCATGCGTTGAAGTATGGAATAAATAGGAGGACAAAAGGAATTAGAAAAAACAACAAGAAAGATAGTAACCACCTCTAAGCCCTTAGTAATATTTATTTTTATCTTGTAATTTTGAATTAGGAATATTTCTTTGAAATGTAAACATTCTAACCACTTAGCTATATTTGGGCACCAATTGTGGGCCCACTCAAACTTATCTTAGGAATTTTGAATCCTATAAATAGGGATGTCCCCCTTATTTTTAAACTATAAAATATATATTACAAGAATTAATAAAAGAGAGCCAAGGAATTTGAGAGTTTGTCTACAGTGTTCTTTTGTGTGTGTTTTGATATTCCTAAATTCTCATGCTTCTAGATGTTAGATCATTTCCTTTCTACAAATAATTTGGTAATTATATATTATATATGAATTTGTTAGTTTGATATTAATACTAGGATGACAAATTTGATAGTATACATGTTTCATTCTTCCTCTCATTTACAAATGAATGTGTTGTGCAATTTTCTAGTGAGTCAGTTAGATTTATCCATCTTTCTTCCTCTAAATCTTTAATTACATTTATTTACCTTTGATCATTATGCTAAAGTTGGTAGATGATAGCTTGTTATGTTTTGACTTTGAATTTAATAGAATTTGTATCTTTAGTCATCCTAAATACAACCCCTTTTCTATCTTACCCTACTCACTCTTGGATCCACCCATGAATCATATTAGGTTAGATCATGCTATGAATACCCACTATTTTTTTTGGGTATTAATTGGAAAATATTAAAATAATTCACAAAGATTAGAAAGAAAAGTGTCGCTACATAAATATTTGTTATCCCTACAATGGGGTTTGCTAATAGACTTTTAAAATAGTGACCATATCTCTACTATTTCTAACAATGGTTATATAAAAAACTCAAGCCCCAAGTCATTCCAAGGCTTAAAATTGATTTTCTCACTTTCCATTTGTTCCCTAGTGACATAAGGAGCATAATATGTGCATCAATACCAATGAGAATATTGGTTTAGCATTGAAGGAGTATTTTTCCTAGGCACCTTCTTATTCTATCATCTATGCAATATCAATTTAGGTTAGCAAAATATATTCTAAGGAAGAAAGACTATTTTAATTAAGAAATGGGTAATAACATACACATGAATTTATATTACCTTAGTTGAGTTTTATCTCTCCAAGTTGTCTCTAATTTTTATTCTAACTCGATCCTTAGTCAATTTATGATTTTGAATGCACTTGGTTTTGCCTTCATTTCAACCATGTCCATTTGACATGTTTCCTTTCAAAACATTTTTACTTAGCCTATAAGATCTCTTTTGGAGAAGTGAATAATCCATATAGGCCCTAAAATTAGCAACAATTAACATATGAATTTAGTTAATTCCTTTAACCTTTAGTTGAGCTACCTTATGTTGTGCTTTGCCTTAGCTAAATTTTGATTGGGCTTCTCTTTGTGGCTTTTTGCCTTAGATGAATAATTACTTTTGCATTTTATTTTGATATTTTATATATCCATTTGAGAAAGTTATCTTTCAAAACATTTTCCATAGTTGTTCGATGAGTTCCCTATGCATCCTTACTTATGCAACACTTGTCTTAGCAATTCATTGAGTTCCCTATATAGTTTTACTCATGTAATACTTTTTTTAGTCATTCATCAAATTCCATTGCATAGTGCCCTACCTTATAGTATTTTTAGTTGGAACTTTTTTAAACCTTTAGCCTTAATTGATTTGTCTCTTTGGCCTTTTATTTTTATTTTAAATTCACTGATTTTATGACTTTTTGATTGGTGGTTCAGAGGAAGTTATGTGTTGTAATCTTGCTAACCCAAGAGTAATCTCAACATCATATGACATACAGTTGATGCCAAGATAGAGGGAAAGTAAGATGTTACCACATGGAATCATCCCATTAACCCATGATCCTAGATAAGACTGTATAGAGTGTAAATCATTTGGGCTAGTGGTCAAGCAAGATGTTACCATGTGTCATCATCTTAATGACCCATGATCCTATGGATAATCATATAAGAGTCTTGCCTTTAGGCCAATGAGAAAGTGGGATGTTTCCATGTAGCATCATCCCAACAACCCATGATCCTAGACATGATCATACATAAAGCTTGCCTCTAGACTAACAAGTAAGTAGAATGATGCCACATGGCATCATCTTGATGAACCATGATCTTAGAGTTGGATGTACAAGGAACCTTATTATAGGATAGGGTCTACTAGGATGTTTCCATGAGGCATCATATCTACAATAGCTAATCCCATCAAATTCTATATTGAGGGAAAATCTTGTGAGATAAAAAACTAGTAGGATGTTTCCATGTGGAATTATCCTAATAGTCCATAGTCTTGGGGTTATAGGTGCAATGTGAAGACTTATCAGATTAGCAAGTAAGTTGTAGAATGTTGCATGGTAAGAAAGTTTATCAAGAACATGATTAGAAATTGATGTGGCCTTAGAGCATGTGGAAGTAACCACATAATTCTAGTTGTGTTGCAATGGATGAGCTCAAATTTGATGTCCATATCAACATCATAAGAGTAGTTATCATTTAGTGCAAGATCGTGAAGAAAATTTTGATTTTTGGCCAAACAAACTAGGATTGTAGTATTCTTAATTTGGTTTACATTTGGTTAATGCATTATGGAAATTATAAGATTACATTTTGGGATTAGAATGGATTCTTATGTCTATCCATTGGTAGTTTGTTTGTTGAATTTGTGTGTGTCATGTTTGTTGTTTTTGGAAAATGAAAATGGGCATGATAGACTTCCTTTGATAAAAATAACAACACGAAAAATTAAATCAAAATTAATAAATTAGGCTAGAGTTTAGGAATGTCCTTATTTTATTAGGGAATAGAGAATTGTGATAAAAATATGAAATTGTTTTTTTAAAATTAGATATATTTTTGATTGATTCTCAAATTTATTACAATGTTTCAACACTCTTATAGTCTATTCTATCAAGAAAGGTGTTATCGAAAATAATTTTATTGAATCCATGAAGATCACTCCAAGTCAAGAATTAAAAAAGCAATAATGTTTGATGATGAAATTATTTACAAAACTAACCTTAATTGAGAATGAAGATGACATGAAAAAGTTTCTAAATTATCTTAGCCTATTATTAGATTGTTGTGCTCGTATAAGTAATGACCAAGTTTTTTTGACATATAATGATACATAGATTAATTTTGTAATATTTAATTGACATTTATATATATTTTTAAAATTATTTTTCTATGATTATGTGCAATATTAATTACCAATTGGATATTTCCATCCTACACCTCTATTACTAGAATGCTAATTTAAACATCTATGACAAGAATATTAGTTAAAAAATAGATATTCTTTCAAATTACTTTACTAGTATTGTCTATAATGTAAACTATCAATTGGATATTCCAATTTATGCTTTGTGTGAAGATTGAATATTTGACTGAAAACTACATAGCATCAAGTTTTGATGGATTTATTTATATTTTTCAATGGAAATTTCATAATTAAATTTGTATCTTGATATAAATTTTTGTATTTAAGATTATGGTTTTGTTTTGTTACTAAAAAAATAATTTTCCTTTGATATTATAGTTTACCAAACTAGGATTAAAAACCATTTATTTACTTCATATTTTTAGATATATTTTTAGTTGGAATAAAATTATTGGGTTTGGGAGTGGAAATACTACCTTTTAGAGTTTCAAGGATTACCAAATTTAAATCACCAATGAGGAAACCTAATTTCTTGATTCATGTTATATATATTTTACTGTGCATTTAGTTCTAATATTTAGATTCATGTTTAAAATATATTTACATGCATTAGTCATGATTTTTTGAGGATTCAAAAACACATTTACCTTGGGTTATGATTTACTAATCTTCACTCAATAAATCTTAATTATTTCATTCATTGGTTTGACTTGCTAAAAAATGTTGAATTTATTTTTACCTGGGGTATATTTCATTATTAAATAAATGATAGATTTTGTAGATTGAATAAAGGAAATTTTGTGTCAGTATACATTTAAAAAAAATAATTAGTTCTAAAAAATACAAACATGTATATGGAATAAAATATATGTTGTTCATACATGAGAAAACATGATTTTATTTCAAACATAATCTGCTCTTTTCTTTGGATTACATTTGAGTTGGAAATTTGATGGCATATGGAATTACTATAGAAAAATATTACCCAACATGTGTGTGGGGTTATAACATGTAGGGTCACAAAACAACTTGCATCTTTATTTATAAACATTAAATTAAAATATTAGTGATTTTAATTGATTTATGTTGATATAAGGCAACTTGCAATTTAAAAAATGAGTTTAACTAAGTTATGTTTTATTATTTTAGATTCTATTTACTATATAAAATTATATTTTATATTTTATATTTGTTATAGTAACCTATACAAATAAGGGATTTAATATAAAATTTATATTTGATTAGAACTTATTAGATCATTTTTTTATATATAATTATTTGTTTATTTTATTGATAAAGTATTTATGAAAAAAAAAATTCTTGTAGCCACTTTGGTACATTAACACATTGTTTTGTATTTGATATAGTAACATACTTAAATAAGTGAATTTTGTTAAAAATTTTATTTGAATTATAGTAATTTATGATATTCAAAAATTTAATTGATGATATTTTTATTTGATATTTTTATGAGTGTATCTTAATGATTTTGAATTTAAAACAATTTGTTATCTTCAGATTACAAAGTGCATCAATCTACTTTGATTGTGTTCGATTTAAATAGTGTTTTAATTTATACACTTCACAAAGAATAGGTCATTGCAAATAATATCAACATAATATGGGCTACTGAGTTTAACAACAAATATTGCTTCCTTTGACCAAACTTAAAGGATTTATTACACAAATATTTATGTTTTTTAAAAATTAGTATATGAAAATCAAATGATTCTAAAAAATATATAACTTAATGGTCTCATTCATTTGATAAAAAACATTGACATGAAATAATTTTGAATTTATATATACCCCATAATATTTCAAAAATGTTTATCAATAAGATTATAAAACTTTTAGAAACCTTTACATATTTTACAAACCACTAAATCTAGTTTGGAAATGTAGCAAGGGTCTATATAATCAATTTAATACAGTTATAATCTATTTCTCTTACAAAAAAAAATCATCATGATACAGGTAATTATATAATCACAAAACATTTAATAGTTATTTATATAAATACAATTACTTAACGCATGAATTATGGATAATGTTGCTACATAAAAGATAACACATATATAAGAAAATTAATAAATAGATTGCATTGATCTTGATGTTTAAATTGTTACATGGACTCATTTGTTATGATCTTTTTACACTAAACATTATAAATATACATCTGTGATAAATTCATCACACTAAATATTGCATGGATGTTTGTGATATTTTTCCTACACTTATATTTTCTATAACTTTTCCACACTAAATGTTACATGGATATTTTAAGTATTTTTCAAATTGGTAGTAAAAAAATTATTTAAAATGATTGATTTAGAGTTGTTGAATTATTTTTTTCATTTAAGTTTAACAAATGGATGATGGAATTTTTATATCCAGAGCCAAGTATGTAAATGAGAATTTAGAGAGATTTTGAATGTTGAACAACAAACCACCTGATAAACACTTGTAGCAAAATGGCTGAACTAATGTAAAAATTATTAAATCTCATTGATATTTTCACTAAGGCATTGTCAAAATAAAGTTTTGAATGTCTAAGAGAAAAATTAGGTGTCATAAATGAAGTGATATTAACTCTAGAGTGTTTATTTATTCATCTCTAAACCCACCCAACTAACTCTAAACTATATGCATATAGATATTGACTCATACAATTAAATCTAGATTGTATACATCTAGATCTAGACTTACATAGACAACTCTAGACTCACACAACCATATTTGTAATATACATAGGTAGTTTCAAACTCATACATGTAGCTTCAAACTATATTCATAGGTGGAGAAAGGTTTTGTATAACATGATAAAAATTTAAAATTTAATATAGGTAACTCAATATTACCTTCACAAATTTGGAATAGTTTAATCAAGCGATAACAAAACATAGTGCAATATAAAAACAACAAATCAAACCAGAACAACCTAGAATAGAGTATGGAAAAGAGAATAAAAAGTCAAAAACTATAGTTATGAAAGGAAATTTTTTAAAGATATGTTTATAACTAGTAGTATATATCAATATAAATATATATTTTTCCTTGTGTGTTTATTTATTTTGTTTCAATAGTCCATTATCTTAGTATACAAAAATATTTGAAGGTGAATTTGAGTTGTGAAAAATATTTCATAGTTGCCTATGATATTTTTATTTCACTTATACACAAGGAAATAATAATTTTTTTATAATTTTATTGCAATTTATCATGTACATAATTTTTAATCAACTACTTTAAAATTTAAAAAAAAAATTCCATGAACAAAGCATTAAATTGATTTTAAAAAGTAAAAATTTCAAGCATTACATCAAAATAAATTAATTATTGTCATGTTTTTCAAAAAAATATTGAATTGATTCAACAAAATTAAAGTAATTTAAAATATTTGATACTATGATATACATTCCATAATTTACAATAAAAAACATTTTAATAACAATTTTACATTTTAACCTAGACTGATATATGTTTATATTTGATGAAATAATGGTTCTAGGTTTTCTCCAAATCCTAACTCATCTCCTAATATTATCCATGATCCCTAAACTTAGTATTTTCAATCCAGGTAAACATTTCTCATCATTTTTTTTTTAATGATTAAAAATTAATTTCAAATATTTACCCACTCTTTATGATATAATAAGTCAAGGCATGCCATGGGATTTTCCCCAACTGATAACTATAAAGTATTTAAAAATATTTATATGACTATCAAATATCACTTTTATAAACTAATCAAAGTAAATTTCAAATACATCAAGATCAAAAGAGGTGACCAAGTATAATATAATTTTGGTTATAGAAAGTAAATACACCATAAGCTATAAGTGTCCTAACTTAACATTAATGAAACTTTAAGCAACAAATTCTAACCTCATGACTATGAGTTAATGCATATTTGTTCCTTTATTTTCATTATATGTCAATCAAGGTGAATTTGGTTATTTTAACATATAATGTGTAACATTAAATAGGGAGACAAAAGGTTAAATTCATATAGGTGACACATGAATTATGCCTTTTAACCCTAGGTTGAAGGGAAAACAACTGAACAAAACCTATATTAGCTCCTCAAATGACCCCCTACGAAAATATCTTATGTTTAATTCATAGGGTCCAAAACATGGATATGTAAATTATTTGATATCATGTGTATTTATAATGAATGGGGTTATAATGAATCCCATTCATTCTAAACACACTATTTTAAACCCTACATGCCATAAAAATAATTTTATTTACAATATAAATATTAAACATAAATATAAATGATCTAAATTATTAATATTTTCATTTTATTTAATAAAATAATTTTAATATAAAATATATATTTAAATGATAAGATAATGTTTATTAATTTTTTTTAAGAACTTAACTACATCATTCAAGACCCTGAGTAATGTTCACATGACCTATATGAGATAGAGGAATAACTTCCCTTAAATGAATAAAAACCTATTATAATATAATATTTGTTTTTTAACCCTTCACAAATGAAATCTCATCTTCTTGTCTTATATTATCATCATCAAGAAGACCTACATCATTTTCATTCTAGGTTTCTCCATATTCCCTGCATCCAAGGACAAACCCAATATATAAAATGAGGCTAGCTCAACTCGATACCCATATATATCACTAGACCATTATTACTTGATGAGAAGGTGAGCTCACCCATCCATGGATAGATCATTTTTATTATTTAGGTGGCCCTATCTTCATCATAGGTTCATGAGAGCTAGTTTTTACCTATTCATATGCTCTCTTCTCATGTTGATGTTTTCATCACTATATTACATTAGGTATATAAAATTGGATATTAGATGGCATTCCTTATCCCATAATATTTTTGGCTCTGTTGAATGTCTCACCTAATGTGGTGGGACTACCTATGACACTTATGAGTGTGTCTATCTAAAATATCTTAGGACTCAGTTTTATGAGTAGGCATTAAACCGCTAGGTGTAATGGCTTGTGATTTTAACCCTCACTTAATATATAAATCTAGAGGGACATGATTACCATGTTTCTATAATGACTTGGTATGGCATACATAGATTAAAATCTCTATGAATGGTCTCTAATAAAGTATTTAGAGGGATCCATATCACCAATAGATCCTATTATGACATCCTCACCTAAGTTTGTTGGTCCCCAATATGGTGTGTAAACCTTATTGATTATTACATGTTGAATCTATCATAGATCCATTAGGTGAACAATGTTATCTAACACATTTTATATTTTCCTCTACTTAGAATCCCATTATTGTTTTGTACTATTTTCACCCAAATTTTAGATCTTGTGTCATGTATAGTGCCCTTTTCTAAGGTAGATATACATTGAGTAATAATGTATAGTGCCACACACATATCTAACTTATGATATAATACACACATGATAATAATGTTAATGATAGTCTTTATTTTATATATAAACACACACACACACACAAACACACACACACACACACACACACACACACACACACACACACACACACACACACACACCCACACACACACACACACACACACACACACACACACACACACACACACACACACACACACACACACACACACACACACAGACACACACACACACACACACACACACACACACACACACACACACACACACACACACACACACACACACACACACACACACACACACACAAAATGAATATTTTTATGATCATCTTCTATTAATCATACTCATTAGACCCTATGCTCCAACATGATAGCCATATTAATCTAATATAGATAATGTTTCATAGAAAATTATAATCCTACACTTAATGAGAAGACATATTATAGACTATACATCCTTAAAATTTATGTCCACATCCAATATTTACCCATCCACCTCCCACCTTAATGCATCTATAATCCACTTCAATTGATTTTAAAACATAATGGTCCTAACTTTACGCTAATATGGACTAGGACATATCCATGATCCTTCCAATACATGATTAATTAATAGTGTTATGTCCACATATGTAGGTATATATAGTATATTTTTCATCCACACTACATATAATATCCTCTAAATTCACTTGTGTCTCAAAAATATCAAACAAAAGTACATAGCTAGATTTTTTACTAAAAAGTCTAAAATCAAATAAAATATATAACCAAAAAATTGCATCATGAAGTGGAATATGGAATTATACATACCTCTCTACCTACTAAGTTTGGAAATATTTTTATGAAAATTAAGTACCTTACTTTGGAAGGTGGCTTCTTAAGATCTATTCTTACAATTTCACCCTGCTTAACTATTTTAATCACAACAAGGTAATGATCATTCCTTTATACATTTTTAATGTATTTGAAGAATTATATGATGGATTACCATGTGAAAAAAATATATGCCTATTCATTAGGACCTAATTTTCATCCTTATTCAATCAAGTCTTCCTTCATTATCTCCATCTATTAGGGATCCCAAGTCATATAATTTGAATCCTTTTGCATAAAAAATTTACTTTCTCATAGTACATAAAATAAATCCCTGAGCCAAAATGAGGAATAAAAGGAAACCATAACTCAAATGTATAAGTATACTATGAATAAAAAATTAAAGGTTTTAGATACTTCCAAGAAGCTTATTCATACCCATGAAACTAGTTGTAGCCCTAAAAGTTATAAAATGAAGGGATACTTAGTTCCATTAAAATAAGTAATGAAAAGACCTTAGGAAACAAATATGATTTTAAATTACCCTAGATTATAACTGACTCTACTATTAATACTCCTATCCCCAATAAGATGGATATTCCAACACCCAACACCTCTATCGAGGTTAAGGTTAGTAATTTGGAACAAGCCCTTAACACCAAGTTATGTATCATTAATGGGATATTTAATGAGATGAATAAATTAAATGACATGAAGAATATGTAGACCCAATTGAGAAAACAAGTGAAGAATAAAAAGGAAGTGTCTTAGTTTCAAAATGAATTTTACAAAGATACTTATCAATTGAATAAGGAGTTGGGTAAGTCAAGAATCAATCTAAATAATGTGGAGTATGAGATATAGATGATGAATAAAATATTAGAAGATATCATTTAGATGAAAAAAATAAATTCCATTGATAACTCTGGCTCATAATGGGATACCAAGAAGAAGAAAGTCATGGAAACTCAAGATAGTCCTAATAGGAGGACTAGAGGGAAAGAGAATAATCAAGATGTAAGTGATAAAGATTAAACATAAGACACCCTTTTAATTGAGCTCAAATTATTGAAATAATAAATTAAAGTGGATAAGTGTCTTTAAGGCCTGTCTATATAGCAAGGTTTCATATTCTATAATTGTTGTTTTTTTTATTATGTTTAGTTGATGATTTTTGTTTTGTGGAGTAGCCTACATGATTAGTACCCTAGTATGTAGTTGTATTTATTTTGGATCTTCTTTTATTTACCTATTCTAGTTATGTGAAATGTTAAGGGAACCTTTCAAAAACCTATTTTTTATACTAATAAAAACTAGAAATAATGCATCAAAGTTAGAAATAGTATTTATTTCTATTTTATGATACATTTTTGTAAATTTAATACTACATTGGCACCATTATACAAGGCATGTAGTTTCATCTAATTACATTTTTAATACCCCTACTTTAATAGCCATCTGATCCCTTCTTATGACATTGACTACATACCTACTATATTGACTAGATTTATTGCTTCTATACTACATTGGTCATACTTCTACTATATTAGCCATGTATTTTTTTCCCATATGCCATCTACTGTGCATTTTTATTATTTAATTACTATCCTTAATTATGTTCTATCAGTTACTCTTAATATTTTTTATAATGTATCAACCACCATATATGATATAAGAGTCTATAGTGATTTTTTATACTTAAATATATCATCTTTTCAATATGGTGTCAACCAAGATTTTGATTTTTCTCTTCACAACTATATCATTTTGGCTGATACAATTTACTATCAGTGGTGATTTATTCCTTTAGCCTTAATAAATACCCCTCACCCAAAATTTAATATTTGTTCTACCACTCATCACCCATTAAAATATTCTCTATTTTTTAATGCTTATTAGGGTAAATTATGCTACATGGATTTGACTTGGCATGTAGTTTTCCTAAGTTTAGTTTATGTATTTTATTTTACCAAATGAAATAAAAATGCATCACCTACCTACATGGATCTTGTAATCTCACCATGGTGACCTTGCATGGATCTTAATTTTATTTATCTAGCCACCATCTCTTATTATACATGTACTGCATGTTTAAATATTTTATTTTCTTAAAATAAAAAATGGACAAATGATTTTTTTTCACTTATTTATAGTAAAAAAATAAAAATTAAAAATTTATTATTATTTACCTTGAAATTTATTATTTTTATCATATATTTATTTCCATATTTCATTTTAATGGACCAAATTAATCATTAGGATCTTGGTGAAGGAAATTTTAGGTGCCATTAGAATTTTTTTCTAGATTTTTTTAATTATATCTTATGTTTCACATATTCTCATCTAGATTTTAGATTGGAGTATTCCATCATCTATATCATACACAAAAATTTACAATAATAAAGGTAGGTGAAGTTACATATTTATTTTTATTTATTTACATTCACTTTTTTTTAGATATTTTAGTGCTTATTTTTAGTATGCTATTTTATGTTATTATTTATCTTTACAAACACATGATATTGCATTACAATATTGTGACACATGATGAAATTTTGGTGGGGCATATGTATACATCAGATATTATTTACTTTATCACTTTAGTGATAATTTATCTTGAAGAGTTTGGTCATCACATCAATCTCACTAAGTGTATGTCATAAGGAGTGCAACGGGAATGGGTTAGGATTGGATCATGGTGCTTTCTTAGAGATATTCACATACTATTATTTCATACCTTCATTACTATAATTTTGACCTCTATGAATGATTTATATCTTACGCATTTATTTACTTTCTATTCATACTTGCTAGCCATCATATATACCAACGAAGCCAATACAATATATTTTGTGTTTGTATTTACTTGTACGATGTCAATCTAACTGATAATGCTATGAGTGTTTTCTCTATAAGTTTTATTTTATTATCCTAGTTGATACATTTATATGTCATCCAACATGTGTATATTTATATCAACTTGTCCAATATTGTTATCTTACACTTCAATGTCACAACTTATTATTTTGACCCATTAATAGACTTTTTAGGGGTTATTAGTAGAATGTGATTACTAGTTATCTAAAATTAGACCTTATTTGAAAATTTCATATGGTTATTTATTTGATGTTATGATGTAGTAGCACATTTTGATCATATTATTTGATGATTTCATCATACATATATATTTTATGTCATGATGTTTATTATAGTTAAGTTTATATGTATAAACACACATACACATACATTTAGACATATGATGTTGATGTCACATTTTGTGGCTATAGGGTTCACAAGTACATGAGCTAGGTTGGAAGTGAATTTGGTAGTTGGGGGAATAAAGGGTGGGGGTAATGATCAGTCAGGTAAAGCCAATATAAGTATATGAGATGAAACTGCATAAGTCATCTAGTTGGCTTGAGAAACTAAAGTCTTGCTCAAGGTTTTCTTTCTATTTTAGCTTGTTGTTTGATAATTCTCATGACTATTATTATTTCATTTTGATTTCAATCATTTTTATATTTGAGTTTGTCATCTTGTTTGGTGTCTTATCTTGTGTTATTATCACCTAATCATTCAGTGTCATCCTTGTGCATGTAATGTTTTGTTATCAATTATTGATTTTTATTATTTGGGCCAATTAAGTGCTCATTTTCTTAGTGTCGTATTGGTCTCATTATCCTTGTTATTGTGTGTTCCTTGGTCTCCTTGGTAATTTACATTTAACCCCTTTCTTATTTTAACTTACCATGGGAGGGGGATATAATGATGTTTTTGTTAGGTTTGTGGTTTATGTAATGATGGTGAAGGGAATTATGGGCCCTTTTTTTGACTTACCAAAAGGCATTTTGACAAAAGCTTGTTTAATGTATTAGATTATTTTTCCCTCATTTTCTACTTGGTAGTTGACATGCCTCCCATAACATGTAATTGAGTAATTTTTATTGGTAAGAGGTAGGCATAATAGGAGGCCATATTGGAAAAAACCCTAGAAGAAAATGGTGGAATAGGAGAGTAATAGAGAGCATGAAAACCTTGTTAGGATGATGGAAGAATAATTTAAACCATATAGGGAGGTTTTTTCAATATTGGAAAGAAGGAATAAATTGGGCATAACTTCACTCTTTTTCTCAAGGGGTAGAATTAGCTTTCATGTTTATCAATCTAGGCAAGA
>JARHVA010002167.1:2467500-2510000 GCA_037957365.1 Torreya grandis | reverse complement strand
TGGCCAATTGCCCTGACCGACCTCGTCCACTTCCCCTACCGACGTCGACAGTCTAACCATCGTCGGTGACCACCCTGACCGATGCCGTCAATATCACCGATGTCGACGACTGTGTTTAGCAGATTATAGCTTATCAGGTATGCATTCATTTTTAGTTCTTTCTTTTCACATATTTCATTATTTCTCTTTTCTGTCTCTGTCATATTCTATTTTAAACAATGGATTGTCATCCTCCAAGAAGCCTTAGCACTTTTAGGACCAAGCTTTTTGCTTGGCAATCCACACTCTTATCAACTAACGTTCTTCATGTTTTTAGTGTCTATCTCTTTCAGGTGTCATTCCTCCACAACAAAAGAGGAGTTCTCACAACATCTGGATTACAGTGCATAGACTATATCCAGGTACTTACAAGCCTTGACCATTTCTTAAGGAATACCTCATCCATAATCGGGGCAACCAGCCCTCGCCTATTTTTGTCTTGTAGTTCACTTAAACAACCAACAAGACAAAATCAGCCTTATCCCATACCTTGGGCAATCGACTCCTATTTTTGTCTTCCAGTTCATTTAGAGCAACCAACAAGACAAAAAGGGGCAAATGTAGACACCTAAATAGTGTCTAACCCTTGGTCACCTTCCCCCTTGGTCCATTCCTAACCCATTCTTAAAACATGCAATTACTAATTTAAAATAATAAACTTATTTTGAATTAACCCCCCTCCTTAGACACATCACCCATGACACCTCGCCTAGGACACCTCGCCTTGGACTAATTCCCATCCTATGACTCACCCAAGACCTATTCTTACTTCTCTCTAACCGCCTAACAAACTCTCGTGCGTATTTAGCCCAAACTTTGACATTCTCCAATGGATAGTGCACTTAGCGAAAGAAAAATGGGCTTGGTGGCTCTTTTTGCCCATTCTGCACCCGTTGAAGTCAGTCAAATGTCAGTCGATGCCGACGGAATCGCCGACGTCAGTTATACTTAACCACATTTTTTGACCCTTTGACGATCCCAATCACAAATCGGCTAATCTCTGAAGCTAATCACGACTCTCGAATCCTCTTCCGATGAAACCAAGTTCTTGTGCTTTTGTTTTTCGGTGTTCTGGGCTTCTTGGTGTTCTTGTAGGGATCAACATTCTTGGCAACACTTTCTAGGCACTGAGGTCTTGCATCAGACATTTTACACAGGGACTGCACGATATCTCCACCACCAGCAACAACCAAGACACAGCTTCTGCACCTTTGCCAATTCATATCACAGTTAAGTATTTGTACTTTTTTTCATTCTAATATCATTTCAAATATATTAGTATTCTATCTTCTGTTTATTCTAAGCATCCTTGACCCAACCTTCCCTTTTCTTCTCAGAGAGGCTAAAAAGCCTTTTCTCACCCCTTATTCCTTTTTCTTTGCCTCTGACACTCCCTTAGTCTCTTTTTTAGGCAACATCCTCTGTCCAATCAACCCAGCATAAGTTATCAGAGACCTACAGACCATCTTAAGACCCATCTAATCAACCTGACTAAATTTTCTCTATGAAAAGGTTGAAAAGTCTTTTTCCTATTTCTCACTCCTTTTCCTGACAAGATTTTCAGTCCCTTAGATCCCAAACAGTCCCTCTAAATCTCTCATAGACTCTCAGACCCTCAGATGAGACCAAATCTATTATGTAGACCAAAAACCAGACCTGTAACCCATCCCTGGCCAATTGCCCTGACCGACCTCGTCCACTTCCCCTACTGATGTCGACAGTCTAACCGTCGTCGGTGACCACCCTGACTGATGCTAGAAATATCACCGACGTCGGTGACTGTGTTTAGCAGATTATAGCTTATCAGGTACGCATTCATTTTTAGTTTTTTTTTTTCACATCTTTCATTATTTCTCTTTTATGTCTCTATCATATTCTATTTTAAATAGTGGATTGTCATCCTCCAAGAAGCCTTAACGCTTCTAGGACCAAGCTTTTTGCTTGGCAATCCACCCTCTTATCAACTAATGTTCTTCGTGTTTTTAGTGTCTATCTCTTTCAGGTGTCATTCCTCCACAGCAAAAGAGGAGTTCTCACAACATCTGGATTATGGTGCACAGACTATATCCAGGTACCTACAAGCCTTGACCATTTCTTAAGTTTCTCATTTTCTCTCCTTTGAATGTAGAAAGCAAAATTGCATAGAAACATTTTGGCATGCCCGGTGGGACCCTTAGGGCCTTCCTTGGGTTCCTTTCCTTCTTTGTTCATTTAGGTGCATTAGGTTTCTTCCTCTTCACCTCTTTCTTCTTTTCTAAAAAGACATCATAAGCAGAAATAAAAAGAACTTTTTCTTTCTTTTCTTGCATTTCTAGACTAGTAAAAAAAAAATCATTTTCTTCAACCCTTTCTCAAACTTGTTTTCATTCCAACTTAACATTTTGATTTGGGGCTTTAAAATATATTGCATTCCATTTCCTGCTTTCTTGCATTTCTTAGACCACACTTAGTAATTAGTAAACCGCATATTGAATAAATCGTAGATCACTTAATGTTACACAACTAGACCACGTGCACTAAATTAAACATCAAACTCACTTGAGACAAGGCCCGACTGGGATTTCATCACCCAACAGATACCTTACCCACCTGGCAATCCTACTTAGATTTCAAAACCAACGGGAAAGCCCACTCTGTTCTCTGGCAGAGTCTAAACTATAGAGAAAGTATATTTTGGCTAAGCGAGACCAGCTAACCACTGGAATCGTGAATTGAGGGGAGCTTGTTCCTTAGCACTAGGCCATGTACAGAACCTAACACAGACTTTTGAGCACCTAAACATACCTGAAACCATCTTTAGATCACCTATTCTAGGACCCTTCTAACAGCGAACCTCCTCAAACATCACATTAAGGCATAAGCCACACGATCTTAATAAAATTGTTTCTAGGGATTTAATGCTAGGATCTGCATGTTCTCATCTTATTTTCTATTTTTATCTATTCTTTTTGAGCTGGTAAGGACGTCTTCTTCATTTCTAAAAACTTTTTTTTTGAGTTTCTGGAAAACACAGTAACCAACATCGGTCCTGTAATCGACGTTGGTAACTTTTCTGCATCGGCATCGATTATCTGATCGACATCGAAAGTCTTCTTCACTAACATCAGTTTTTATATCGACATTGGTCACTGTCTATTTTCTTTTTTTCAAAAATAGCAAGCTTAAAATCTAACTTTTTGGCTATCTAAACATCCATTCTAGTTTTCTGAGACTGAAAAAAACACAACTTTCTGAAACCTGACCCTTTCTTGCCTTGAATGGTTTTGACACGCAGTCAAACCAAGGCCCTTCTTGACCACGCCAGTCAACAACCGCTTCCACCTTCACCATCTATAACTAGTCCTATAATGGAGTTCCACTCGGAGACTGAAAGAACTCCTACTCGCCCAACCCCGCCTTAGACTCCTATTGTCCCAGAAGGGGACCAAGATTTCACACAATTTTTGGACCTTAACATCAAAGCCTTACAACACTATCTCGTGCATAGCCAAATGTGAGACTCCCTAGGCAACCCAATCTATGGGATGCTAACTTATTTAGTCGAGACAAGAATCACATCAACCACACCTACAATTCAGCCACTAGACAACACCTCCACCAATAACCCAACTATGTCTTACCTTCAAAACGTAGCCACTCCATCTAAACCTACCTCCATGGGGGATCCAATACTCCCTCAACCTCAAGCTACTCAACCAAACCCCACACCTTTCCAAAATCTACTAGTCTCTATCCCCCCTACTCTTGCACCTATCAACATAAGAGTAACCGTTTACCCGTCAACAAGCGTAGCCACTCCTCAACCATCCTTGACGGCCCCTACCCAACTTGTGCCTACCAACACCATAACACAAGTGCCCTTGGCCCCAACTTTTGCTCCAATAACTAGTTACCCATATGTTGCCTCTATGCAACCAACCACGTCATATGCCCCTCCCAATATCTTTTAAGCGCCTTATAATCTAGGGGGTGCTCCACCCGCCAATCCATCAGTAGATATCATCAAAATACTGATGGATAAGATGTCTAGCTTAGAGACCTCTGTTTCCAGCTCACGCAATACTCTCTCATATGAGCAAATTTGTAATGAGCCCATTCATCCTTCTGTTTCGATTAGACCATACCCCAACTAGTGGGAGCTTCCCAAATTTTCTCACTTTCAAAGCAAGGAAGACCCATAGTAGCACTTACGGGCATTCAGACATGTCTATTACCTTATTGCCCATGATGATGCATTGCTCTTGCACACATTTCCTATGTCTCTTTCTAATGCTGTGTTTGACTGGTACAGCTCTATTGCCAACCATTCCCTCTTCACATTTACACAAATGGCCCAGCTCTTTCTTGATCACTTCTCCATTAACATCACCAAGAAGGTCTCGATCACGGACCTCTATACTATCTGCCAATTCGAGGATGAATCTATAGCTAACTTCATTTCTTGTTAGAGAGGCCTCATTAATCAACTCTCCTTTTCCTTACCTCAACTTAAACTTATTGAACTATTCTCCCAAGCCTGTGCCAAACATATTTCTTCCACCTTATGGGTTCAGACCTTCTGCACCTTCGATGAAGCCTTCACGATGGGCCATAAACTTGAATTACGTGCCATCGAGGAGAATAAAGTCAAGTTGTGGAGCAAGAATCCCAACTCTAAGACCAATGACTCCTCTTCTTCTAAACCTTCATCATCCAATCCTAAGTCTAAAGCTTCAGCTAACGTTGTGGTTGTTAGACTTTCGTCCTCTTCAACCAATCAACCTGAGCCTTCCACATCTCAGAGCGCCACCCGTCAATTCCAGCAGAGATATGTACAATGATAATATACTCCTCTTAGAGAATCATACGTGTCTATACTGGAAAAACTTGTTAAACAGGGGATTCTCAACCTCCCCCAGATTCGACCACCGCCACAATTTGATCCCTCATACGCCATCCCTGTGTGGTTTAGGGAAAATGACTTCTATAATTACCACCGTGTCAAAGGTCATGACACAAGAAACTATAAAACCTTTAAAAACATAATCCAAGACATGCTTGAAAAGGGTGAGCTCATTCTAGATAATCCCAATGCACCTCCTAACCAGGGTATCGACATCTTCAAGCAACCATTGCCCAATTATCCACTGACCCAAAATAATGTCTAGACCTTGATTGACAACACTCATGAACATGACATTCGAATGGTCAATATGGTCTCGCCCTTCATCCCTGACCAACCTCAAGAGGTTAGTCCATCTACCAGTCCATCACGTGTGGATGAACCTCTTTCTCTGGTTAGTTCTCCATCAACTTCTCTCATCTTAGAGGATGCCTCAACCTTACCGACACCACCGGTCTCACCATCCTCCTTTCTTTTGCCTATGGAGGACCTGACCTTACCTACTCCTCAACCGCAAGTGGAGGGCACCATAATCCCTGCCCTTTACCCGCTTGAGGAGTCACACTCTCCAGTTCTTTCTCCATCAAGAGAAGAACCTGACTCTCCATCATCTTCGATCAATGACAATCCAGTTATAACTCTCACACACCTTGGGTCCGAGACTACTGCCACACCTAACACATCTTCTCAAGAATCCAAACCTCATCCAACATCCTCTCAACCATTTTCCCGACTAGTGGAGAAAATTGAACTTCTCCCTTCAAGGAAAGTGGAGCATCAAGGATTGTGGGAGCATCTTAAAGTTCTTCAACATTCCCATGCCCTCTCGTCTCATGCTGTCAATCCTCCCAAGGTAGAATCTCCCAAGACTTCCAACAAGGACCAGACTCCCACTTCTAAACATGCATCTACCCTATCTAAACTGACCAAGTCACTCGGCATTCATCTTGTTTTTACCCTCACTCACTCGTAAGTGAAGGTACCAGACCTCGACCAAAAGTAGTCTTCCAACCAAGTCAAAGAAGACTGCCAGATTGTAGAAGTGAACCCCTCCTCCACCATCAACTTTGCCCTCCATTTTAGGTCCTCATCCTTCTACCCTAATCGGCGTGCTCCCTACTCCGACCCTTAACCAAAACAAATTACCTCCATTACTTCCTTTGCCAACCACAAGTCAACCCCCTCTCAAAAATTTGGCACCTCTCACAAAGAAAGTGTCGTCTTCACCTATCACCGCACCATCAAACCAAAAGGTGTTACAGAAACCTTCTTCAACATCCCCCAAGCAAAAGTCACCAGCGCGTCATGCATCAACAAGCACGGACCCCTTAGTAGGTTCATATGCTTTGATATTATGCCAACTTTTGCAAACTTCTAGCATTACCCTTCCTTTTATCAAACCATTCCAACCTCTCAGGTCAAAACCTTCTTGGTTTGATGATACGAAGATTTGTTTATACCATCGTACACCAGGACACGATATCGAGACTTGTTGTGCCCTCAAGGCAGTCATTTGCCACTGTATGGAGAAAGACACTCTTTTCCTTGAGGACACTCTTGACCAATCTTCGACACCTTCCCATCCAACCTCTTCAACCACATCAACATCTCACCAATAGGCCATGACCCCTTCTTCACCTCTTATCTTTGAAATCAATGCTATTCATATAACCACTAGGTCACAAAAGGACAAGGCAAAAGAAAAAGCCATTATTCCTTAGACCTATCCTTTTGTCCAGGCACCTCAACCACCAAAACCCAAGATCTCCATCTTAGGTGCGTCCCAACCCACTTCTTCAGAGGCAATCAAAGAATCTATGATAAAACAACTTCACCAAACACCTGTGAAGATGACCCTATATGACCTTATCCAAAGCTCCCCCTAGCATCGCCAGGCTCTAATCAAAGCCCTACAAGCAGCAGAAGTCCAATCTGAAGACCCTCAACCACTAGCTGCCTTAGTCCATTCTTTATCTCCTGTCACCTCTATCACTTTCAATGATTCTAAAATTCCTACCTCTACCTTGGAAGATCAGGACGCTGCCCTTTTCATCACAGCCTACATTGATCAAACCTATATTAAATGAGTTATGATTGATGGGGGTGCTAGTATTAATATCATTTCCACCCATGCCTTTGATAAATTGGCTCTTCCCAAGAATTACGTATCCAAAACCAATGCAATCCTTAGATCCTTTAATGACACCACCGCTAACACTATTGGCACTGTTGTCCTCCATATCTGCGTTGGTCCACGTACAATCCTGGAGATCTTCTATATCATTGAGGGAGAGTTACAATATAACATGCTATTAGGGCGACCCTGGATCCATGCCATGGCTTGCGTCCCTTTAACACTTCACCGTTGTGTCAAATTTGAACACGACAAACATGTCCATGTCATTCCTGTTGACCCATCCCCTTTTAAGACTTGTAACACAACCTATCACCCAAATGACATTCTTATCCCTCTCAAGGCATCAACCCAAACATCGTCTCCATCCATAGAAGCATCAACTAGTACACAAATAGTGGTTGCCACCACATCATCTTCTCAATTAACAACCAAGGACCCCATGCACGATATCTTCCAAAGACTTTCACTGGAGGAATATCACCTACTTACTCTAGACATGTTCCAGACTCCTCAAGAGTACGGGCAGCTTCATCAAAACCCAAGCTATGACTGTCGGATTGGAATGGTCATTCCTTATGGTCCTCCTAGCCTTTGAACCAATCTCGTCTATGGGGGGCTGGATCAAGCTCCTACTGAATCAAATCCTTCCTCCTCACCTCAAAAATTCACATTCGATTTCTCCTTTCTTGGCAACCCCACCTTTACACATACTTACCTTTATAGGTGTGCATGGAAGGGTTTTGGCTTTGGGCACAATGAACAAGGCTCCCATCGGCCTATCAAACCACCCAATGATGATAATGCAAAGAAACAGTATGGACTGGGTTTCCAAGAACCCACTGAGGCTTCCACAAACCTTTGCCCCAAACCAACCATTGACCGATTTCTTCCAGACTCACTTATTCTTCCATCCTCACCTACGGAGTAGGTGGTTTCCATCCCTCTTAGTTTTTTTGCATAAACACCATCCACTTGGAACCCTTAACCTATCAGCTCAACGGGGTTCCCAAGTCTCTCCCTCTCATTTATCCTAGCATGATAGATGATGAATCGGCAACCATCAACACAGTCCACTGCATAGACGATGACGCCATTCTTACCTATATGGGTGCCGATGATTCTTTCATTCAGCACTCCCTCCCCTCTGAAACATAGGTTATGTTAAATGAATCAACCATTGACATTAACCTTTCATCTTCTGATGTTCCTCATGTCTTAAAGATTGGTCAGTATTTGGACACCTAGGAGCAAATCGACTATACCACATTTCTCTCAGACAATTGTAAAGCCTTTGCTTGGACCTATGCTAACATGCCTGGCATTGACCCTAACATTGCCATGCATAACATTGTCACAAACCCAAAGGCTAAGCCTGTTAGGCAAAAGCTTCACAAAATGCATCCTCGTGTTGCACTTCTTGTCAAAGAAGAGCTTCAGTGCCTTCTTTCTGTCTCCTTCATCCAACCCATCGATTATCTGCAGTGGGTCTCTAACATCATTCCTGTCACCAAGGCAACTGGGGGGATCTGGATCTGCACAGACTATCGTGACCTTAACTTAGCTTGTCCCAAAGATGACTTTCCTCTTCCAAACATTGACCAACTTGTTGATCTTACAGCTAGCCATGAGATGTTATCACTCATGGATGGATTTTTAGGATATAACCAAATCTTGATTGCACCAAAAGATCAGCACAAAACCACCTTCATTACACCATGGGGAACTTTTTGCTATCGAGTCATGCCTTTTGGTCTGAAAAATGTAGGCACCACATATCAGCGTGCCATGACTTACATCTTTCATGATCTCCTCCATAAAATCATGGAGGACTATGTAGATGACCTGCTTGGCAAGTCCAAGCTTCATCGCGACCATTTGACTATCCTCAAGATCATCTTCTCTCACCTTCTTCTATACCAGGTCTATCTTAACCCCAAGAAATGCGTCTTTGGGGTCCTCTCCAGAAAGCTCCTAGGATTCATTATCTCTCTTCGTGGCATCGAGATAGATCCTACCAAAATTCATGCTATCCTCAAAATGCCACCTCTAACTAATCTCAAGCAACTTCACAATCTATAAGGGAAGCTCCAATCCATCCGCCATTTCATTTCATAGCTTTCTGACCGTTGCCAACCCTTTCATCACCTCCTCAAGAAAGACATCTTTAAATGGGATAAAGATTGCCAAGAGGCTTTTAAAGCCCTCAAACACTATTTGGTTTCTCCACCGGTCCTTATTCCACCAAAAGATGACCAACCCTTCTACCTCTACATCTCAACAACCAATCATTCGTTAGGTGCCATGATCACGCATCGAGATGAGCAACACCATGAGCAAGCAGTCTACTACATAAGCCGAACACTTGTCGACTATGAAACTCGGTATACTCATACCAAAAAACTTTGTTTGGCATTAGTCTTTGCCACTACCAAGCTCTGTCACTATCTTCTCAATCACAAAACCTTTGTCGTCACTCACACTGATCCCCTTAAATACATGCATTCTAAACCATATCAAAACCAGCATATGGCTCGTTGGCTCATGCTTCTTGCTAAATTTGACTTAGAATTTGTCTAGCAAAAATCTATAAAAGGGCAAACAATCACTGACCAATTAGCAGATGCCCCTCTTCCCGACAATCAACCTTCTCAGTGTGAGTTTCCCAATGAATCTATCGCCACTCTCTCGACTGATGACACATTCTACCAAATGATGATGTTCTTCGATGGCTCTAAATGTCAACTCAGTGGAGGTGTGGGGGCCATCCTCATTCCACATGAAGGTAAACCCATGCCCTTGTCTTTCAAACTCAACTTTGAATGTAACAATAATATGGCCGAATATGAAGCCTTAATTTTGGGACATCAAACTGCCCTTTCTTTAAACATCAAGACCATCAACATCTTCGGTGACTCACAACTTGTCATCAATCAAATCAATGGTTCATATCTTTGTAAAAATGAAATATTACAAAGGTACAAGCATTGTGTTGACACTCTTCTAGCATCTTTCGACCATCACTTATTGTAGATTATTCCTCGATCGATGAATAAGATTGCTGACACCATGGCTTCCCTCACCTCACATATTCCTTCTTCTTCATTATCCTCGTCAAGAATTTATGTCATGGTACATCGTGTGCCATTACCTTCATACATTTCCATTGACATCAATCTCGTCCACACCATAGACTCTAGTTCACAAGATGTATGGTATAAACAACTTGAGGACTACTTGGCTCATTCTATCATTCCTCCCAACCTCTCTAGCAATGCGCAACGGGCTTTCATTAAGCGCACTACTCGCTATACCATGCTAGGGGGCCTTCTCTATAAAAGAGGTTTTGATGGCCTTCTTCTTTGCTGTTTAAACTCCACTGAAGCTTCTCATGTTGTTAAACAAGCCCATGACGGGATTTGTGGTGGACACTTAAGTGGTAACTCAGTTGCCAAGCACATCTTTTGCCTAGGTTATTATTGGCCCACTCTTCATTAAGACTGTAGCGATTATGTTCGGTGTTGCATCAAGTGTCAGTAGCATGCTAACTTGTTTCATCTCCCTAGTCATGCCTTACAAGTCGCTCAAGATTTCTAGCTTTTTTCACAATGGGGCTTAGATCTCATCGGCGAGATTAACCCTCATTCATCTCTTCATCATCAATCAATCATCACTGCCACCAAGTATTTCACTAAATGGATGGAAGCTATTCTTCTTGTCTCCACAAAAGCCAACAAGATTGTCGACTTCATCAACACCCACATCATCTATCATTTTAGTGTACCTCACAAAATCATCACTGACAATGGCAAGTCCTTTAAAAACAAGACCATCCAAAAACTATGCGACTCATTTGGCATCAAACTCAGCTTTTCTTCACCTTACTACCCATAAGTAAATGGGCAGGCTAAGGCTTCTAACAAAATCCTAACTAAAATTCTCATGAAGGTGGTCAGAGACACTAGAAGGGATTGGCACGTTCAAATACCCTTCACTTTGTGGGCCTACCGCACTAGCATCCGAACCTCTACTAGTGCTACCCCTTTCTCTCTAGTGTATGGAATAAAGGCTATCTTACCTCTCGAAGTACAGATCCCATCTCCTCACATTTCACTCCATGACATTCTTTTTAATGATGACTTTCATCAAGATCGATTAACTCAACTTGAGTTACTCGACGAGCGTCGTCTCCCTGCCCTTAATCATCTCCATGTCTATCAAAATCACATCAAATGTGCCTATAATAAAACTTTGTGAGAACAAGATTTCAATATCGGAGACCTCATCCTCAAAGAGAACCAACATGTGACCAATATGGAATGGAGTAAATGAGGCAAATTTGCTCCTAATTGGTCTCAGACCTTATATCATCATGCATAAGTATGGATCAGGGACTTATCGTTTGTCTTCTCTTGAAGGCCGACAAGAACCTGAGCCCCTTAATGCTTTGCATCTACGACCATTCTACTATTAGTCGAGTACTCATCCACTTGACATTTAACTTGAGCTCATCCCTTGAGCAATCCTTGTCCTTTTAATCCTTAATCCATTTCACCCTTTTTCCCTTAACAAAATCCTCTACAACCCTTTTATGACGTATGGATGCTTCATCCTAATAAAAGGGAGCCCTTGACCTTCTATAAGTCTTGTCCATGACTCAACATTCTGTCAAAAATAAATCAAGATGTCAAAATATCCAAGGTCACAAAATCAAATCAAAAATTAGACTGCTCCCTCGAAGGACAGCTACACTATCATTGCTATAACTAATAGACTACTCCCTCGAAGGATAGCTATTCAAAAGCCCTTAAATCTATAAAGCAAAGTATAGACCACTCCCTCAAAGGATGGCTATGACTAAATCTTGCTACAAACAGCACTTCTTTAGAAGCTTCCCGCATCGATCAGCTTCACAAATGACCACCAAACAAGTGACATCTCTATGTGGACTTCTCGCATTGATCAGTCTGCTCTAAAAAAAAAAATGAAAAAAAAAACTGGGTCATGGACTTGACTTGTAGTTGTCTCAGGGTCTCCTATAAAAAGGGGCAAAGTTATCCATACTCTAAAATGGGTTACCCTTTTCCTCCTATCATATCACCTACTCAAGGGACTTCAAGCTCACTTTAATGTCAAAAGTGATTTGATTACCGCTCTAACATAACTATGGTCAATGATGCAATGCATAAATGGGGCTCTTGGTTCTAACAACCCCTGTCTATGTTTTCATTCTGGTCCTTGTCAATAAAAGGGCGCTTATGCCTTTTACTTTCTCCCTATACTTTGGTCACATTTAACCACATCATTTTTCAAACCTACTCAATCTGACTCTTTTCAAACCACTCACATAACCTACTCATTCTGGTTTTCATAGACATCAATACACATGGAAACTATCAACCACATAATTTATGTCAAGCATAAACCATTACTTGCTAAAACATAAATCGACCTGCAATTCATTTTTAGCAAACACCCATCACAAATATGGATAATTGCTAGGGATGAAAAACCCCAACCAATGTTACAGCTTACACCATTTGGAAAAGGCTATAGCATCATCTTCTCCTTATCATTTCAAGCATGTACCCTCAGACATATGGGAAGTGCTATATCCTTATCATGACCAAAATCAACCACTTCGATCTTTTTCCTCCCTTCTTGGGAGAACTACATTGGCCTGAGGCCCTAACGACAGGGACTATGTAGGCAGCACTCAGTTGACATGGGGTCTTCTGGGGTTAGCTCAGCGATTCTCTTCATCACTTTCTTTCATCTCCTTCTCTCGTCACCTGCCAATCACATATTTTCATAATCTTTAGCATAATCATTTTCATCATTTACATCATAATCATTAATCACAACCACATTATCATCATAATACAATTAAGCATTCACATCATATAATCCGTAAGTCATAACATAAATATCACTATCACACAATCCTTATGCATCATCATCTAATCTAAAAGTCATGACCATTCTCATTATTAGCATTATCACAATGCATCATTATATTAATCATTATCATTATAATCATTGACCATAACATTATTATCATCACATTTAATCATCATAACATTATAATCATAAACATAATAGCAAAACATGCATCATCATCATAATCAAAAATGCTCAATACATTAAACATTAAACAACATCCATAGCACATCAATGAACCAAAACCATCATCATATATATATCAAAATCTTTTATACAATGACATAATATGTCTCTGTTTCTCTCTCTCAACAAAATATAATACATCTCACATCAACGGCTCGCAGGCTGGTATAGACATCAAAAATAAATCTCAAGGTCTGCCCTCAAGGCTGTGGCTATGGTGGTGGTGGCGGTGGCTGGGAAGATGCTGTATCCTCTCCCCCCTCTGATCTGTGCCATCTGTGAGACCCAAAAGCCATTGCTCAAGACATAGACCACTATCAGCTCTACTCTACCCTCATCTCTGAGTATCGCTGTATCTAAGGGAACCCCCTGATGGCCCTCTCATAATACGTGATCTCATCTAGTGCATCATTATATCTAACTAGAGATACAGTCTACGGTGGATCGATCTGCCCTGCTGCTGTGCTCTATACTGACCCCTATGGCTGTGGCTGACCTAGCTACATCGATGCTGACTATCCTAGCCCCTGTGAAAATGCCAACTACTATGATGGCTACTGCATCAAACCCTATTCTCTATAGACCTATCCTGCCACTACCTGTGCCTGGGCTATGGTGAGCTATCCCTGTAGCAGTGTAACCTGATCCGTCAACACTGTCACTTGACTCATCATCTCTGTCAGCTGCCTTGTAACCCTTGCCAACTGTCCTTGTAAAACTATGACCTGGGCCTGTGCCACATCCCTCTCTTGTCGTGTAGTGTCCCTCTCCTCGTGGGCTGTATCCCACTCCCTGGTAATGGCCTGAGGATCTGGCTGTGGCCCTACTTGTAAACCTATGTACTCCCCTGCCCACCACACCGTGTAGGCCTCTGTATAACTTGGGTCAGCCACCTTAGGTCATGCTGATAACTCCTCAAAATCTAGGCCCTCTGTCTCCTCTGGTAGTGGGAGCGGTGCTTCAATGTCATCCCATTTGTACAGTGGGAATATAGGAGGTACGTCCTGTAGTAGCCCATACTGGTGCTACACTCTCTTTGTTGGCACTCTCTCAAGCTCACCAGCTCACTTTCCCCTGACCCATCTCAGGCTCTACACTCCAACCAGCTACTCTCCCTAGTCTCTAAATGCTGGATAAACCAAGTATGGTCTTTGAATGATATCTGTAGGAATCAGGGCCTCCAGTACCCCTCTGTAGTGGTCAATGTCTCTGACCACTCCGTCTACCTACGTCTATGCCATCACCTCATGCCACCACCTAAATCTGAACCTGAAGCTGGCCAAAATCATCACTGGGAAGCCAAGAGGATGGGTAACCACTATATGCTCATAGGCCTAGCAATGTAGTAAGTGGCCTATGCACAAACTATATCACCACCACTGACTGATACCCCACAACTCTCTATACACTTGGGCCAAAAACACTGGTGCCCAGGCAAATATTGTCCACTACTCTAACATATCTAGCAAGACTCTGGTCATAGCGACTGGAAACTTGCCACCCTCTGCATCTGGAAATGCGTATACCGTGATGCCTATCATCATCAGCACTGCTAGCCAATGTGCATCCTCATCTGCAATGTACAAAGGCTCATACGCAAAGCTCACTGAGTGGTAGCTCATCTCTGTGATGTGCTCTCCAAACAACGTAACCATGTGAATGTCATGCGCCTCTCTCGAGCATGCATACAGGTCTGCTCTGTGTACTGAAAGCCATAAAATTTGGTACACATCCTCGACTGTGACCGTCATCTCTCCTGTGGCCAGGTGAAAGGTGTTGGTGGAATGATCCCACCACTTGATCAATGCCACCATCAAACTCACATCTCACACCACTCTGCAGTAGTGTCACAGCCTGCTAAGTCCAATTGCGCTCATCTGTGCCCACTCATCAACTATCACCCCTCTGCGCATCCACGTCAACAATGTCGGGAGGCGATCCCATAACATCAAGGTCAGTCTCACCTACATCCACCCAAGTCAATCTCATGTTAAAAACTTTCCCTATTTCACTATCTATGTCTGACCCAACACCTGAGAAGCCCTTGGTGTAACTTGGACCCCTCGACTTAAAATTTTTCTTTCATTCCTCTTTTGACTAGGTAGCCAACCGACATTAGTTAGCGTGCTAGCGATGGCACTCACCTAACCAACGTCGATCACTTAGTGACTGACATCAACAGGTTAGTGTCGATGCTGGTCACTGGTTGGCTGATGCTGGTGATCCTGCCAACGTCGGTGACTGGTTCGGCCCTAGGGCCGAATGGGGCAAGCCCTAAAAATTAGGGCTTCCCATTTTTAACCCCTACACCCCCCAAAACCCTCTCATAGACTCCTAATCTCTCCTAGATCTATTCCCCACCCTCCTAACTACCCCCCCTCATTTTGTGCCTAAAAACAACTAAAATTTCAAAAACTAAATCCAAAACAAAAATAGTCCAAATAGGGTTCAAGACCCTCCTACCTCATCCCAGCATCGTCGGCATGGTGGCACAATGGGTGCCACTAGTGGTGGACCTCCCATGGGTCCTCTACTCCCCTCTGCCATCTCTGCTGTGTCTCTCTGCCCTCACACTTCACTTGGCCCACAAATGCCTCTGTAACCTCCAATCACTCTCCAACTCGCTCCCTCTCTCCACCAATGCCTCTCTGCCACCTCACCGCTTCTCCAGTCAACTCTGGGTCACTTTCAATCACTAGAATCCAGAGCACTTTTTTCTCTCTCAATGAAATACTCACAAATGACTTTTGGTGGGCCGCCAATCCCGTTTTGTCAGATTTGGCAGGCCACCGACGTCGGTGACTGTGTTTAGCAGATTACAGCTTATCAGGGACGCATTCATTTTTAGTTCTTTCTTTTCACATCTTTCATTATTTCTCTTTTCTATCTCTGTCATATTCTATTTTAAACAGTGGATTGTCATCCTCCAAGAAGCCTTAGTGCTTCTAGGACCAAGCTTTTTGCTTGACAATCCACCCTCTTATCAACTAACGTTCTTTGTGTTTTTAGTGTCTATCTCTTTCAGGTGTCATTCCTCCACAGCAAAAGAGGAGTTCTCACAACGTTTGGATTATGGTGCATAGACTATATCCAGATACCTACAAGCCTTGACCATTTCTTAAGTTTCTCATTTTCTCTCCTTTGAATGTAGAAAGCGAAATTGCATAGAAACACATATATATACATATATATATGTATATATATATATATATGTATATATATATATAGACATATACATATATATATTTATATTTATACATATATATACATATATATATATTTATATACACATACATATATACATACACATATACATATATATACATATATATATATATATGTATATATATATACATATATATATATATATATGTATATATATATATACATATATATATATATATATACATATATATATATATATATACATATATATATATATATATATGACATAATTGTGATTTGTTGTTTGAGTTAAAAATCTGAATCTAGGTATACCCCACACACACACACACACACACACACACACACACATAATTACATTCAATACTTAAGACCATTACATGACAGAGAAATGAAATTTGGGTGCTTTTGTTATGTGTTTAATGGTTTGAAGGAACATTAAATTATGTAGTATTTGAGATTAAATACAAAACATAATAATGCTGTTAGTAATTTAATAAGCTTATTGAGGTACTATTTGTACTATGATATAAAGTAGTAAAATGGTAAATGTTATTATAGGGATGAATAACATAAGAATTAGAGTTACATGTTAATATTGTTAGCTTTATGTCTTGTTATGTATTTATTGGATGGTTTGATTTTATTGATGACTATTATGAAATTTGTTTACTATGCTTTAATAAATAATATGTTTTAATTTATTACATTACATTTGATAGACTAAATGAATGTATTTGATATTTCCTTGTTTAGCATATATTACATTTTCTAGTAGGGAATATTCATTATGAATCTATTGTTTTTACTATTGTTAGATATATAAAACAAAACTAGTATTAATGACCCTCTATAAGCAAGTGAGATGCACTTCACTTACTTAAATAGTGTCACTAATACACAAAGATGATGTAGTCTGATTGAGTGGTGTGTATGAATTTGACTGATCCTAGAGATCAATAATTATATAAAATTTTTGGCCAAAGTAGTGTTTATAGTTAAACATTATCATTTCATTTATTTGATTTAGTTTACATTTTATATACAATATCATGTTAGAACATGTTTCATTATGATATACAACATTTATTAGCTATATTATAACACACAGGTTCTATTTTTTCACTCTTGATTCCATTACCATCATTATCTACCCATCTATGAAGCAAGGTCCATTCCCTAGTTGGGAGATTAAGGGATCTATGGTCTATGTTTGGTGTGTAAAATCACTCAGATGATGTTCTCCCTCTCTTCAACAGTGCCTCAATAGTGACTACACTCATGATTACTTATGGTTGATATGAATTCATTGATACTCTCATGTTCTATGGAACATTTTATCATTGTACATTATTATTTAGACATGTATTATGCTAAGAACTATACTATTTTATATATTTTATCATTATAGTAGTTGGATATAACTTAGTATCAATTGTGTTTGAATTTATAAATATACTTTAATGAAATAAATGTAATATTCATTTCTATATTCAACTTTGTACTTGATTGTGTGATATTGTGATCATTATCTAAATATATTAGTCCCAAAAATTGTTATTTGGATTTGATGAACTAATGTATCTAGTTAAATATCACTATGTATGTATTCAATAATAAAATTCTAAAAATTGAATTTATGTAAATGTTTAATTTTTTTTTTTTAACTCATTATAGTAAAACACAATGGGTTGTTACATTGTGGTATCAAAGATGAGGCTCAAATTTTAGGACTTGTTGAGTCCACTTACACAAATATATTCTATTATCAAGAAGGAATAAGTATGGTGCACACTAGACCTAGAAGTGAGGGTACTTAAAACACTAACCTTCTAGTTGATCCAAATCAACTCATCATTGAGCAAGATATGAAGTTAGATCAGATCCTTATATCCATGCACAAAAGTTGGGACCAAATCATATCCTTGGAATAAGAAGTGAATGTGCATGTTAAGGAGAATGTTCAAGAAGAATATAAAGAGCATCATTCTAAGTAGGAAAATCCTCAAGAACAAAGGCATGAGGAAGTGCCACAAGATGTGATATTGAGTGTAGTTATAGAGTTAGCACAGGATATAGAAAAGGTAAATCCACCCAAGTTTGATGGAGATATTTTGGGAGATGGAGATGAAGCATGGATAAGCAAGATGGAGAAGTATTTTAGGATTAAAAAATACTATGAAGTTGCCAAAGAAATTTAGGGAACATATCAGGTTATTGGAGAAGCAAAAACTTGGTGGGGAAACAAGAAGCTCAAGATGAACCTTAACTCTACTACCATCACTTGGGAATAGTTTGTTACATTATTTAGGTCATAGTGTCTTCCTTAGATTTATTTTGATCATAAGCTAAGGGATTTTTATAACATTAAGCAAGGAGTCCTTTTTAAGAATGAATACTGGGAATAATTCACTAAGCTCTAAAATCATGTACCTTAGTATCAAGTAGATGAGAGGTTTTGGATTAGGATGTTCATTATGGGTTTAAAACCCCAAATTTGTTGTGAGGTGAATGTGTATAGGCCATCTATCATGGATCAGGTCTTCAAGATGACAGTCAAGCAAGAGAAAAATTTAAAATATCTTGCTCAAGTCAAATATAAGCTTAAAAAAAATTTATAGGTCCTAAAATGACTTTCAAAAAGAATATTTGGAAGAGGAGTGGAGAATCCAAGAGATAGTTTAAAATCTAGAATGCTAAGTTGAATAATAGCTCAAGAAATAAGAAACCTATAAATGGTTAAGGTAGATTTCAAGGGGGGGAAATCATCTGATAGAAGAGGACCACCTAGAGGCTACTTCATTTATGGAGGTGACCATTACACTAGAGAGTGTACTCAAGGTAAATTTGATGGAAAGGAAAAGGGTTCTAATTTACAATAGGGAACTTATTAGCAAAGGATTCATATAGTTGTTGATAATCATCAAGCTAAATTCTAAGCTTCTCCCATTAAACTGATAGGTAATTTTTTTGATAATCTAATTTCTATTTTGATTTACATGACTAATGAATGTTTAATTTCTCTTATAATTTCCAATAAGTTGTTTATAAAAGCTAGGATTATGGCTAATTAATGTTCAATACAGTATGGGAATGAGTTAAAGGTTAAGGTTGATAATTGTCTAGTGGAAGTTGAGATTAGGTTACAAAAATTCACTACATTAGTAGATGCATATGTTATAATACTAGGGTCATATGATATGATCCTATGATTTAATTATATTATGAAGCATAAAGATGATATTGATTTTTATCTCAAGAAGGTCAAGTGTCAAGATGATTTTGAAAATCAAACAAAACTTTAGGGTGAGATAAGAGAGTTGAAGCTTAAGTAAATTTATACAATTCAACTCAATCTGGCTCAAATAAAAGGATGACAAGAATTTATTGTTAAAATAAATGAGATGGAGGATTATAAGGAACTATCCATTGAAGATTATCCTTTTATTAAGAACTTTTAGGATGTGTTTCCAGAGGAATTTCTTGGATTACCACCCAAACATGAGTTTGATTTATCAATATAAATCATACCTATATCTATATTACAATCTAAGGAATCATATAAGATGATAAAAATAGAATTGGTTGAGTTAAATGCTAAACTTTAGGAGTTATTATCAACAGGGTTGATTCACCAAGTTTATCTCTATGGGGTGAGCTATTTGTGTTCATAAAGAAGAAGGATGGTAGTCTTTACCTATGTATTGATTATAAGATGTTGAATAAGGAAATAACTAAGAATAGATATCTATTACTTTGCATTGATGATCTCTTTGATCAGATGCAAGGGGAAAAAAATCTTTTCTAATATTGATCATAGATCAGGGTATCATCAACCAAGAATATGAAGTGAGGATATTACAAAAATTGTATTCATAATTATGTATGGGAACTATGAGTTCAAATTGTTTCATTTTGTGTTAACAAATTATCTAGTAACATTTTTAAATCTTATGAATAATGTGTTTAGAGATTATCAAGACCATTTTGTGCTAGTTTTTATGGACAGTATCCTCATATATCCTATAAATCTTATGAATAACATGTTTAGGGATTACTTGGACCACTTTGTGTTGGCTTTTATGGATGACATACTCATATATTATAAGGATGAGGAAGAAAAACTTCATCATCTAGAACTAGTTTTGTAGCATTTATGAAAGAACAAATTATATGGAAAGTTGTGTAAATGTGCATTTTTATAGATGGAAGTGCAATATTTGGGAAAAATTATCTTCACAAATAGAATTTTAGTGGATACAATAAAGATAAGAGCCAAAATGGAATGTCCAATGCCTAAAAATGTGTATAAGGTGAGGAGTTTTATGGGTTTAGCAGGTTATTATATGAAATTTGTTCAAAATTTCTCAACTCAATTACCTCTCTTCAATAGAAGATTTAGAGTTTTATTTGGTTAGAGAAGTGAAAAAAAAGCCTTTTAGGAACTAAAAAAGAGGCCTATTTTGACCCATGTGCTAAGATTTCCTGATCCAAATGGTCAATTCTTAGTAATTATAGATGCATTTGGGGATGGAATTAGAGTATTTATTATGCAAGATGGTTTAGTTGTATCATATGAGTCTAGAAAGCTCAATCCTTATGAGGTGAATTATGCCCCTTGTGATTTAGAACTTGATACAATAGTGCATACCTTACAAGTTTAGAGGCATTATATATTATGAAAACCATTTGAGCTAAAGACTAACAAATTGGGACTCAAGTATATCTTGAGCCAATCAAACCTGAATGTACATCAAAGATGTTGGTTAGAATTCTAATCTAATTATGATTTTGACATTATATATATCAAGGGAAATTAAAATAGAGTTGCATATGCCCTAATTCATATAAGGTACATAGAATTTATGGCTAATATCAAGAGTAATTTATATGATTAGGTAATTAAATTCTCCCTTGGTGATGAATTCTTTGATTAGGTTAAGAAAGTATTTTTAGAGAATGCTCGAAATCCCAAGTATAAAGGATTTAAGTTAGAGAGTGGTGGTATTTTGAGATAAAATGGTAGGATGTATGTGATTGATAAAGAGAATTTGAGGAGCACAATGTTAAAGGAATTACACAATGCCCCATATTTAGGACATCCTAGTGTAACTAAGCTCATTATTGAGCTAATACCTCTATATTTTTGGAAAGGGAACAAAAAAGATGAAATAGATTTTGTGTCTCATTATTTTAAATTTCAACATGTGAAAGCCAAACATGTGCATCTAGTAGGATTGTTGTATCCTCATGATATACCAAATTAGAAGTGGCGGGTGATTAGCATGAACTTTTTCTAAGGTTTTTTGTTATCATAGAACTATCATGATATGATCTTGGTGGTAGTTTCCAAACTAACCAAGGTAGTTCAATTCATACCAGGAAACTTGATGGATGATGCACCTATGCTTTTGAAGAGATTTATGAAATAGGTTTACTGATTACATGGATTTTTGGAAAATATCATTTTTTATCAAGATCTAAGAATGACTTCTAGATTTTAGCTATCTTTAAATCTAGCTCTAGGTATGTAGTTAATTTTTATCACTACATATCATCCAAAAATAGATGGACAATTAGAGAGAGCTAATTAAGTTTTATAAAATCTTTAAATGTATTTCATGGATCAAAAATAAAAGTAGGAGTTGTACCTTCTATTGGTTGAGCTTACCTATAATAACTCATACCAATTAGTGTTGAAAATGGCTCTATCTGAGGCATTATATGGAAGGAGGTGTAGCAAACCAATTAGTTAGGATAGGGTAGTCTTTGGACCTAAAATGCTTGTATAAATGGAAGATAAATTTGTGAAAATTAGGCAAAGGTTGGCTGAGCATAATGATAGGCAAAAATGTTATGCTAATCTAAAGAGAACAACATGGTACTTTTATATTGGTGATAAATTATTTTTATAGGTTAAGCCTCATCAAATCTTGATTATGTTTGGGAAATTAGTGAAATTTTTACCAAGATATATGGGACCATTCAAGGTTCTAAAAGTGATTAACATTATAGTGCACAAGATTACATTTCCATAAACTCTAGCTCTTTTTCATAATGTTTTCCATGTGTCCTATATTAAAAAAGTATTTTGTTGATCCTTCTCATGTGTTGGATTAGAATTATTTGTAGGTTTTATATATTAGGGTGGTCACAATAGAACCAATCAAAATAATTGACACTCAAAAACTCAGTTTGCTTAATAGATAAGTGTCACAGTACAAGGTCTAGTAGGACTAATATTCTAAAGATAATGCCACATAGGAGGATTATGATGAGTTTTATAGGTTATTTACATAATTGATTATTTAATGTGTTATTGGATATTATTTATTTTTATACTGAATAATGTTTAATTTCATAACTTATGCTGGAATAAGTGTCATTGAGTTGATGACCAGCTTTAGAGGGTAAGGATGTCACATCCAAATTCCTCTCTAGACCTAATAACCTATTGATTAGTGAATTTTATCATTATTTTTTAGTTAATTACTTTTTTGGTTAATATGGATTTCATATACTAATTTTTGGATAGTTATATGTAGCTTATTAACATGATTGTTAGCTTATTAAGTTAGATGTACTTGTAGGTTGTGTATAAGATGATCATGTTTATTTAGTTCATTATAATAGTATATTATATATTACATATTGATTTGGGATAAATTAATTTATTATTTTGAGGTGGATGTAGGATAGATCCATCCCTCAGATCATGACAAAGGTAGTTAATCATCGAAGAGGATGGTGTAGATAGAGGAATTGGGGGATGATATAATGAGAATTGAGAATCCGCACACACCAAAATAGTAGAATACAATTTTATGTTCACTAATTGATTTGAATGGATTCTAGTATGATTTTAGATGTGAACTTGATTATTTTTTTTGAAATTATTGATGCTCATATTGATCTGGTTGTGTGTTACATTTATGTTATCATACTTAGATTATCTTGGTTGATGATGTTGTTATAACAAGTAATTGGAATCCATGTGTGTCTTTAGTATGTCTTACTACTATATTATGATAGTATTTTGTTTGAAAATAACTTGCTAAGGGAACATAATTACTTGTGTGTTATTTGATTATTAAATTAGATTTAGCATGGTCTCAATGATTAGCAAATGTGTTAGTTGATTGATAACTAAACATTAATATAGTGATATGTCCATGTTATTATAGTTGGGAATATTATTGTATTAATTCAATGTTTATATAATTAAATCATAATTAATGTTAATAAGCATGATGCTTGAATGGATATTGGGAAGTCAATGTTAAACTTTCATAAATGGCTAAATTATTATTATTGTGAAATAATTGTTAATGATAATAGTTTAAATGTCTAAGGAAATAATGTAAAGTCTTTGGTAATATTCATTAGGAATAAATGGATAATAATGAGGAAGGTTCAATATTAGGGTTTGTTTTTTTGAGTTAGCTTGTGTTAACAAACTATTATACAAAATAATCACTTTATTTGGATTTTTGCATGGTAATAATTAGTTTCCCTCAGTCTTATGTGAGTTAGTTTTCATGCAAATATTTATTTGCCAAGTTCATTATTATCACTAGGAGTTTGGTGGAGAATGGCGAAGTTATATTTGTATGAAAATAACATGCAGAATAATAAGAGGAAAATGAGAGATGCCTAGGGGGAATATGACACATAGTAGGTAGAAAGAATAAGGTGAAAGTTTAGAGCGAGATTAGAGAAAGCATATACCAGTGTGGCATAGCCATGGTATTCATTACCAGGTTGGTCTATTGGTTTAATTTTCATATTGAGCATTTTAAAATTTAAATCATCTAAAATCAAGAACAATGTTTTGAGTAGGGTTTTATTTTGCATTATGTTGTTGATATAGGAAAAAAATTGATATAATTGGTACTTTGGATGGTTTGACCATCCAAAAAACCAAATATATGACCTTAAAAACCTTGAATAAATGGCTATGTTATATAAATTCATTGCTAAAAATACAGAATATTGAGTTTTAATTATAGAAATTCTATGTTTTGATTAGATGAATTAAAATATTAGGTTAATACAAAAGGGGTATAATAATTTTATTAGACAAGTATATTATTTTAGATCCTTTAGAAACTATGCTCAGTAAGTTTAATATAATTTTGAACCTTTTTGTTCAATATATTAACATATATACTAGGTCAAATTATATACGGCTAGGTTTTGGGGGTTAAACTCAGTCATTTAATATTTTGACAAAATAATTCTTGCCTTATTAAAATTTATACAGATGGTCATTGTTTGTTTTAAACCAAGTTAAGATTTTGTAATTGAAACCCATATAGGGTACGTCTATGTTTACAGGGTTTTAATAAACAAAACTACGAAGAATACAGGTAATATAAACCTATAGTTTAACAGTAATGTTTCATATAGGGCATATAAGTTATAAAATCCTATCTTGTGCAAGAATAAAGCAAGTCTAGGTTTATTTAATTATAAGACTTATATAAAATCATATACATATACATGGATATGTATATAACCTTAGGACTTTACTAACCTATTGTGTTTGTGTGTGTGTGTGTGTGTGTGTGTACATACACACACATATGTATGTATGTACATATATATATATATATATATATATATATGTATATATGTACATACATACATATGTGTGTGTATGTACACACACACACACACACACACACATATATATGTACATATATATAAATATATGTATGTATTTGTGTGTGTATATATATGTGTGTATGTATGTATGTATATACATACATATATATATATATATATGTATATATATATATATGTATATACGTATGTATATGTATATGTATATGTATATGTATATGTACACACACACACACACACACAAACACACACACACACACACACACACACACACACAAGGATTTAAGTACACCTTTATAAATATATAACTTTGTGTTAATAAGATGACTGAACTAAAAATGGAGATATAGGTCAACAAATTAATATTATGGATATGTTTTTGGAGTTGTTATTGTGTAAACCTATTTCTTATTTTCACACTTATACTAAGGATAATATTATGACTTCTTGTATCCTTAGACATAAATATATAAAAACATACACTCACATATCAAAGAATGGTTATACAATGCATTAATATTGTGTACAGTTCAAGACTATGTATTTTTGAAATTTATCAGTTAATATTATGAATTATACACACACATATATACATATACATATGGTTGGGTTTGTTAATCACTATTATTTATTGAGGTATTAGTTGATTGTGAATTGATAGAAGTCACCTATAGTTATATATCTAGAGTTCAATCTCAGTTCAAAAAATAAAAAAATAATGAAATTAGTTATATGGTTGGGTTTTTGAATAAGCATAGATTTGTATGTGATACTTGTAAAAATTGGATAAAATATTATATTCTTATTGAGTATACCATATAAACCTATGCATTATCTATTAAATTTTTAAGGATGGAACTCAGTTATAATAACTAAAGTTAAACTATGTTGAGTATTGAAAAAGGAAATTTAGTATACTGAAGAGATTAATTGTATACCCATAAAATACATGATACTCTTAAATAATGGATGGTATACTATCTATTTTGAGTATACCATATACAAGTATTTATATATTGGATTTTGAATTAGTATAAATATATGGCATACTTGTGGTTTGTTATTTGAGTTACAAATATGAATTCAGGTATACCATATATAGATATGCATAATTTTGTTCAATACCTAAGACTATTACATGATATAGAAAATAAATTTGGTTGCTTTTTTAATGTATTTAATGGTTTGAAGGAACATTAAATTATGTAGTATTTGAGATCAAATACAAATTATAATAATGTTGTTAGTAATTGAGTAAGCCTATTGAAGTATTATTTGTACTAGGATATAAAGTAGTAAGCTAGTAAATGTTATTATAAAGATGAATAAAATAAGAATTAGAATTACATATTAATATTGGTAACTTGATGACTTGATATATGTCTTTCCTGGATGGTTTGATTTTATTGATGACTATTTCAAAATTTGTTTATTATGTTGTAATAAATTAGATTTTTGGATTCATTACATTACATTTTATGGACTAAATGAATGTATTTAATATTTCCTTGTTTAACACATATAATATTTTCTCATAAGGAATATATTTTTTTTTTGAAAAAATAGGGGTAAAAACTTTATTGAAACTTAGAACAACTGAATATAGAACAACCTAGGGCCAACGCCCCAGGAACCACCAAAAACTAAAAAAACAAGACTAAGAAAATCAATCTCCAGTACCTCTCTCATCTTCTACAATAATCCTCTCTAGGTCTTGACATAACGCATAGGGCATCTGCTCCCAAACATCAATCTTCTAGCCATCTATATCTTTTGATGCCCATTTTGCCAGGCAATCAGCTGCCCTATTCCATTCCCTTAGAATATGGGCATAAGACACTGAATCCATACAAGAACTAACCTGAAGTATCTGCTAAACTAATGTAGACAGCTACCATCTAACATCAGAGATCTTCCTCTCAAGAAGTAGATTGACCAGGACTTGAGAGTCAGCTTCACAAATCACCTTCCTCCACCCTAGATCATAAGCTCACTTCAGAGCATATAGGATCACTAATCCTTCCATCTTATTAATGGTCTACACCCCTTTATTAGCCATGAAAATAAAAACCATTGAACCATAAGAATCCCTACCAATCCCACCAATCCCAGCTGACCCTAGATTACCCCTAGAGGAACCATCTGTATTAATTTTCAAAAAACCAATGGGAGGTGGCAGCCATTTCCCCATCCTTTGAACTCTATGTTTCACATACCTACCTCTCCCGATGCAAGTTGAGGCTGGAGATATCCCCTATATGCCCAACCTATCAACTATCTCAGCATCACTCTTCTCCAGCGGTAGAATAATCTCACTCTTAGCTTCAATAGTTTCTTGGATCATTCCCAAGATTCTAGTCCAAACTTGTTGAGTCCCCAATTTTTCCCCTAGAAAATTTTTGTGATTCCTTTCCAACCAAATTTGCCATAGTAGAAAGATGGGACCAACATACTAGACATCCTAAAAGAAGGGATTTGAGGAGGGGGGCCTCCACAATCTTGCCCAAAAATCTATCGAGGATGCATGAATACACTAGCATTTCCACACTTCCCACCAAAAATGCCATAATTACATTGTGAAGGGGTAGCGGAAGAATAAGTGCTGAGAATCTTCCTCCCCACCACTATAGAGAACACACCTCAAAGGGCCAGCAAAGGTTCTCTTCCATATATTTTCCCAAGTCAAGCATCTATTCCAGGCCAAAGTCCAAATAAAGCAATTACACTTTGGCCAAGAAAATCTATTCTAGACTTTTTTCCACCAATGAACTTCCCTCCCCCCATCTAGCTACTGAGAGATAAACTCCTGATAACTAGAAGACACAGTGTATGTACCCTTAAGATTGGGGGCCCAAGCCAAAACATCACTATCCATAAGGGCGCTACAGTTATGACAAGAAAGAATGTAATGAAGTTTAACACACTCTACCTCCAACGTAAAAATAGGCCACTTCCCTGGGGTCTTCCATCTTACTTCCACCACCTTCCCATGAAGGGAAAGGGACTTAAAGTCACCCACCCTCATCTATCTAGCCTCACAAAACCTCTATGACAATATACCTAAGTGAGGATATTGGGTAACTATGGGAGGGTAGCCATCCCAAGAGTCTTGCCAGAATTGTGCCTCCATCTAATTCTTGCAAATCTAGAATAGTCCACTCTTAATGAGCACAACCCCTTTCTTAAGCGTAGTCTAAATCACTGAACCTTTCTCTATCAAGCTATACTAAGGGGTATATTTTTGGGGGATCCCAAAAAGGTACTTATGGGTTAATATTCTAGTCCACACCTAGTCCTATTCCATGCACCACTACCAATACAATTTTGTTGCCAGAGCCGTACCAAAAAGCAATGACTGCCTTAATCCAAGACAACCAAACCTTTTTGGGCTAAAAACTACCTCCCACTTAATAAGGCTCCACTTAGTTGATGATAAATTACCAGCCCATAAAACTATCTTGCTAAAGAATTGAGGCCTCTAACAAAGCTCACTAGTGCCACCTGGATCATACACCTATATAGAGGAAGCACCTGCACTACCGATTGAAGAAGCTGAACCTGACCAGAAAAGGAAATCAAATGATAGGTCCAATGGTTCACTTTGGCATGAAACTTGTCTATAATACCCTACCATGACTCCCTAGACTACCTACCAGGTGAGATAGGAAATGCAAGGTATAGCAAAGGAAGACTTCCAATTTGGAACCTAAAAATATTAGTAACTCTTCAGTGAATGGGAGGTGGAGTGTTGAAGAAAAAAATAAAAGACTTCCCCTCATTAATCAACTACCCTAAAGCCACAATATAAACATCAAAGCCTTTGCACATATTAGAAGCCTCCCTAATAGTCACCATTCCCATCAAAGCTGCATCATCCACAGACTATAGGTGAGATTGTACAGGAAGGCCTCCTCCCCATTGCTAACCCTGAATAAAGCCCCCTTCAACATTCCTTATAATCAACCATCCCAGCCCTTCCACCAGAAGAAGAAATAGGTAAGGAGAGAGAGGGTCACCTTGCTACAAACCCTAAGAGGCCTCAAAGAGATTAGAATGCTCTCCATTAATCAAAACTAAGAAATAAGTTGAATTCACACAACTCATAACCCAACAAATCCATTCCTCCTCAAAGCCAAAAGCACCCAACACCTTTTGGAGGAAGGACCAATGGACTCTATCATAAGCCTTGCTCATGTCCAACATGATGAACATAGCCTTTTCTTTGGACTTTGCCATGGAATGGATAGTCTCTGTAGCCACAACCACTCCATCCAAGATTTGACAACCTTCCACAAAGCCACTTTGCTCTTCAGAAATAAGAATTATAAGCCACTTCTTTAACCTTTCAACAATCAACTTAGATATAATTTTATAAATTACATTGCAAAGAGAAATGGGGTGAAATTGACTTAACTGATCAGCCCCCTCCCCCTTGGGAATGAGATCCAAGAAGGTAGAGTTCAGGGTCTGGAGCATCTACTTATTCTTCTAAGATTCTTAAACAACTACCAATAAATCTAATTTGATAATGTCCCAAAATTCTTGGAATAATTCAATCTAGAATCTATCTAGACTAGGTGCCTTTCCTTTTTGCATCTAGAAAATAGTCTTCTCTAACTCCTCCATAGATATGGATCTCATAAGATGCTCTTTCATTTCCAAAGAAACCAAGGAAGGAATACATGAGAGAACCTAAGCCTCTAAAACGAAGTCCCCCTGTGCTTCCTCCCTAAATAAAGAAGAACAATACTACTCAGCCTCATTGTAAATACCTTGGGTAGAATGGATAACCTCCTCCCTATCCATCACCAAAGATGATATAGAGTTACCACGTTGTCTGGCTTTCACTAAATTGAAGAAGAAGGTGGTATTCTTATCCCCCTATTCAAGCCACACATTCCATGCTTTCTACTTCCAAAAGATTTCCTCTCTCAGCTCCCATTCCTCCAAAGTTTTTAGAGCCCTAGCTTCCTCCCGTAACAAATACTCAGACACCCCCTCTTCCCTAATCAACCTCGTAACAACATTCAAATCCATTTGAACCTCATTTTTTGCCTGGTAAATGTTCCCAAAGCATTATCGATTCTAGCATTTGAGCTGATACTTAACATATTGAAGATTCTTGGCAAAAATATACATATCTAAACCAAAATTAGGTCTACCTACCTTCCACCATTTAGTGATACATCCATACAGGTCTGGATCCCTGAGCCACATGAGCTGGAACTAGAAAGGCAGCTTCTAAGGCACCCTGGCTGAGGAAATGATAAGCTTTATGGGCCAATGATCCAAACCTCTCCAATCTAATATCTTAGAGCTAGAAGACCACAATCCACCCACCCAAAAACATGAAGCCATGAAGTGGTCAAATCGTTTAGCAATGCACCTATCACCCACCCTTCTATTGTTCCATGTGTAGTGGCTATTGCTAGGCGTGATATCCATGAGATTTAGTGTCGAAATATTATCTCAAAGCAAGATTGAGGAGGGCTCTAGTGTTGCATTACCTCCCCATTTCTTAGCTAAATCAAGAAAGGCATTAAAGTCTCCAATAATAATCCATGACAAGTAGGGAAATAATCTACGAACTACATGACTATTATTCCATACCAATAGTTTACCTTGGAAATCAATAAGAGCATAGACATTAGAAAAAATAATAGATTCCCTAGACTCAATGCATAAAGAAACCATGGATAAGGAGGACTTAAAGAAAATCCAAGACACAGGTTGGATCTTTCATGGGTTCCATAGACATGCCACACCCCTCAAAGATCCCTGAGCTCCAATGCATTGACATTGACCTTACCTCCACACCTTAGGTGTGATACTCATCATACATTCCATAAAAACCTTGGTCTCCTAAAGAAAGAGAACATTAGGTGAATGACTTCTAACTAATTCCCAAATAGGTTTTTGTCTAGGGCTACTTTTTAAGCCCCTTGCATTCCAAGAAATAATGATCATTTGGGAGGAGTCAAAAAGTGGAAATCTAAGGTCTTAATAGATCCTAACTCCACCAAAGTCTCCCCTATCATCTTAATCTTCTCCAAGTCCTTTCATCCCATATTAACATTTTTCTTAGAAACCCCCTTCTTCCCATCCTTTTGAAAGATGCCCAGATGAGGAGAAGATTTACCTCGCTTATCCATATCTGAAACCATGATCCCTGTAGGAAGAGCCATTTCCTCTACTCCTTGTCCCATATCATCATTTGGCTCTAAAATCATCTACACCCTTGACTATCCATCCATGACCATAGGCATGGTAAATTCCTCATGAGAAGTAGAGGGAGGAATGGCAGAGCTAATCTCTAATTCAAAATCCACCACAAGTTGATCTACACTATTTAATCTAGGATTAACTTCTTGCTAACCCAATTCATCCAAGACCTCAAACCTGTTAAAGGTATCCTCCTCCCATCACTCCCTTAGAGTTATCTTTAGTCCTTTGCTATGATTTTGGGCTTTAACCTGAATGAAGCCCTCAACATCCTTGCCCTCACTAGAAATAGACTTCTTCCCTTTATCAGTACTAAGAATGTTACTAAGAGGAGGTGTAGGGTGCTGCTCCACTGGCTTGGCCCTCGGGCCTCTTTGCACCAGGTGACCATATTCATGGTAAAGGTGGCATCAAAAAGTAATTTTTTCATAATCTAGTTGTTACACCCAGGAATGTGAGCCCACACACATCTCCATCGCATCTAGAAGTGGTCTACTCAGGTCAATTTCAATGCAAATTTGAGCAAAAGTCATAACTTTCTTACCCAAGGTTTGTGTTGAAGATCCTACCAGCCTTTTGAGCATCGATGCAAGCATATGAATAACATCCTCATGACAACATTCTATTGTGAATTTGGGTAGCTGAACCCACACTGGAATTCAATTTGGGAGCTCCTTAGAAGGATTAAATACTGCATGCCATGGTTTGATGAATAGCCTATCTTGATTATAAAAATAACCCCCCCTCAAAAAGCCTATTGTGATCAGCCAGGCAAAGAAATGTAACCATGAAATAGTTGTTTTCAAGCATTGTGACCTCCATTTCACCCTCTGGTTCCCACACTCTCTGAGCCCAATTCTCTAAAAATTAAAGGGAAACTCTTAAACCCAAAAACGTATAATACAATGAATGTTTAGAGTAGTATTTGACATCTTCAGTGATCATTTCAAAAGGAATTACTAGTTTTGGTCTTTATTTTCACCACTCAAGGCAACCATTAATCTTCATGATCTAAGATCCTCGAGGCAAGCTCGAGTTTGTGGCACCTGTAGTTTGAGAAAAGAAGGCATTTTCAAACACCCTCACTTCTTGTCTCGACAAATTCAAGCCCACTGCTTCACTAAAGCTTATACCAATTTTGGCCCTAGAAGGTGCACTCTTAGCCATAACCACACCTGACTTTAGCCACTCCATAGTAATGGGATATATTTAGGCACCTCCACTGACTTGATCATAGAACATTGTCCTGAAGGCACTCTTAATGCAAAATGTCAATCAAAAATAAAGGTTAAGCCAATAAATTTGACTACCAAATCTATAACACCCCACCCCACACTATCAAACAACCCCCCTCCTACGCAAGCATAGACACAACAAAAACAAGCTAGGGCACGGCTTCCCTAGCTCGGTGATGGACTATAGATGCCTTTAACCATCATTCTTCTCCCATCACATGCCTCTCATAAGGAATATTCATTATGAATATATTCATTTTATTATTTCTAGATATATAAAACAAATCTAGTATTAATGACCCTATATAAGCAAGTGAGATAGACTTTACTCACTTAAATAGTGTCCATAATACACATAGATTATATAAGTTGATTGATTGGTGTGTATGAAATCAACTGATCTTAGAGATCAATAATTATATGAAAACTTTGGCCAAATTAGTTTTTATAGTTCAACATTGTCATTTCATCTGTTTGATTTAGTTTACATGTTTTATATGATATCATGTTAGAATGGGTTTCTTTATTATATATATCATGTATTAGTTATCTTACAGAACACAGGTTCTATTTGTCACTCTTAATTCCTACACTATCATTATCTACCCATCTATGAAGGGAGGGTCATTCCCTAGTTGGGAGATTGTGTGGGAAATCTATGGTCCATGGTTGGTGTGTAAAATCACTTGGATGATGCTCTCTCTCCCCTCAATAATACTTCACTAGTGATTACACTCATGATTACTTATGTTTAATTTGAGTTCTTTGAGACTTGCATGCTTTATGGAGCAATATATCATTTTAAATTATTATTAAGACATGTATTATGCTAAAAATTATACTATTTTGTATATTTTATTAATATAATAGTTGGATGTAACTTAGTATCAGTTGTGGCTGAATTTATTAATATAATTTATGAAATAAATGCAATATTAATTTCTATATTCAGCTTTGTAGTTGATCTTGTGATATTGTGATCACTAGATAAATAGATTAGTTCTAGACCTTGCTATTTGGATAAGCTTAGCTAATGTCTTTAGTAATGTAATTATATAAATTAAATTTGTGTAAATATATATATTTTTTCTTTTTTTACCTTATTTTAGTAAAACCCAATGGGATTGGAATAAGAGCCATCTAAATGCATTTTGTGTTGATACCTTATCTAGGTTCTTTTATATTTTTGGTTTTGTTCCAATTTAATGGCAAGCTAGGTTTAATTATTTCCTTGCATAGATTCAACCTAGATTGTGAAGTATTTTATCTTGATGGTTCTAATTGTATTTTGTGCATTAGTGGCACTATGACCAAGTCTATTTAATTCCTATGTTGTTATCTTTCTTGGATGTTTGTAAATCTTGATATGGATGGGTATGAGATCAAAAGTAACAAATTTTATTACTTTTTATACTCTTGATTTGAGTTCATACTAGCTATGCTTAATAATTTGACATAGGGTTAAGATTATGACCCTTGATGTCATTATTATTATTTTATTGAGCTAGTTATAAATTTGAACAACATGTGAATATACTATATTTCTCTCTAGTTGAAAGTGATGTTTTAGTTTCCAAGATATTATTTGGATTATGATTGATTTAGTTACTTATACACCCTTTAGTGGATGATGGAGGAATTATAGACCTTGATTTAATATTAATTTGGTGTCGATAATTTATTTGGAGAGAAACAAAGACTACCAATCTTATTGTTCTTGATAGTTGGTTTGGGTTCGTATGGCTAAGTGTAATCTTTGATTTTGGTTTATGAGTATACTATCTTACTAGGTGATTAAATACATATATAATAGTTATATTATGATGTCTTATGAATTTCATGATGTTCACGTTCTCACCTCAAAAACCCAAATCCCTAACTCCACCACCTAACCGATGGTTGGGCTCATTAGGTTGTGGTTAAAGGTGTACCTTATGACTTGAGTGATCTAGTTATTCCCTTTACCTTCATGATTATGATCTTCATACATATTGGATTTTTAGGTTTATGAATCACGATTGGTATATCCCTTGGAGTTTAGTGTTTTAGTGTTAAATGAGCTCCATCTCTCTTTGATGCTTGCTATGTAATTTGGTACCATTGTATTTTTATGTGAAATAAAAAATATGTTGTATTCTCTTGTATGAATATGATATTTTTATGCTTGTTGTCTTGCGATAGAAACTTATTTTTTATACCAAGCTATGGACTCATTTAAACTCTTTTAAATTATATGGTGAAGTATTACATTACCTTGATTACTTGCGAGGATAAAACTAAACACACGAACTTCTTATAGTATATTATAAACATGCACAACTATATACTAAATTTGATCTTGAATATCATAGGTATTAAGAAGATCAATGTTATGTTTGGTGTTTCTATTTTTAATTGTGTAGATTTCCTAAGTTACCCATTGATTTTTTTTTAGGAAATTAAATATTTAATTCATAAATAATAAATGGGTCTGAGAAGATAAAATCAATAAATAATTTACAATAATTATGCTACTAATTTATGAAATTTAACTGTAGTTAGGGATTTTTAAAAAATAGTAGTGAGAGAAAGAAAATTAAACTTATCTGACTCTTTGTTATTCCAACTAAGATAGGGTCTAGAAATCTATGTGTAGGCTTGGGAGACTATCACAAATAGGATTATGGAGTTCATTTCTTTATTGGATAGGAGTGCAAAAAGTGGGACACCCTAGGTTCTGTTGTTGTAGTCTTATCTTGGTGCTGTTGTCTTGGTGATCTAAGCTTTTTAGGTTTTTTACATTAGATTTGTGTGACCCTAATTATTAAATATGAAAGCCTAAAAGTCTTTGGAGCTTTCTATATACCTATTTTAGTCTTAAATACCCTAGGTCCTCTTTATGCTTGAACATGCATGTAAAATTTGGAGAAAGGAGAGGAGGGGTTAGTTTGTAAATAATAAAGTAGATGCACTTCACACCCCATGTGTGGGCACATTGCCTACATAACAATACTTTGAGGAGGTATCAAGATATATGTAGTTATCCCATTGAAATGATTGGTGTAGTAGTGTGATGAAAATGCAAGTTAATGGAAAAATAGGTGTACTTGGAGTGACTACCGACTGGAGTAAAGGTTTGAATAAGCTTGAAATACTATTAGATGGTTGTATGTAGAAAATAGGGAAAAGTCCTTAAGTAGTCTTTCTTGTAATATTGCTTCTCTCTTGTAAATGAGTGCCAACCCTTCTAAATGGACTTTGAATGCCCTTTCATAGGGGATTTAATGGTAATGGGTTAAATGAATTCATGTTAGGCTAACATGAATTAGGATAAGGATTTGGAATAATATGACCATTAGAAGCCAAAATACACTTAAAAAAACACATCAAAAATAAGACACCCTAGGATTCAATGTTGTAGTCCAAATTTTGGTGATATTGTCCATGGTTGATGGGACCTAGGGGATGGATTAAGCATGAAACGTGTAATCTAGGTCTACAAGGGTTTAGTTTAGGAGGCTAGAGATGATTGGGATCTAGTGAAAACATGCCTATAAGGGTCATGAGAGCAAGCAAGATGGACCTATGGATTGGGTGCCATTATCCACAACCAAATTTTGCATTTAATATGACTACATTTACCCCCTTTTATTCTAGTGATGCATCAAAGTGAAATACTAGGATAAAGGAAAAATAGAAATCATACTTGAACTTACCTATAAAGGTGAAGCTCATGAAGTTGTGTGATGTTATATGTGCATAGAGAGAGCATGGTGTGAAGTGTGAATATGCAATGAAAAACATAAAGTAGATCAGTCCTTATTAGATACACTATATCTAAAATAAAAATATACAAAAGCTGGGTAATAGAGAGGAAGAGAAAGACATGAATATACCTGACTAGGTATGTGAATAAATACAAAACCTATTGTGATGATGGATTGTGTTGGGTGTGTGTTTTACTAAAATTAATATCATGAATATAGTTGAGTGTTTAATTCCCTGGAAGTGGATCTAGAATGCAAAGGTAGACCCTTTAACTCCATTGTCACCTACTAAGTGAAGCTAATGAATCATGCATGTGTCATTTGATGTTTGTACTATGTGTCAATCCCTCTGAATAGGTGTCTCAAGAATATAAAGGCTAGCTATTCCTTTGGCTCCATCATTACCCCATGAATTGAAGTTATGAAGTAATATCATTATAGAATATATGTCATATGAGATGGTTCCTAAATCCCATGAATTTATTGTGATATGATAATGTTAGTGTGGATATCTGAATGTATGTTGTAATCTAGGCCACTCTTAACCATTTTGAAAGATGGATATTAGGCTTGTATAAAATCCACTTTGAAACTAGTGAAATAGGCTTATGTGGAAGCCAACTTAGGAACATGAGTACTTATGAAGTTACACATGTATGAAAGCCAAAATTTGAAAAAGTATGCCAACATTGCCCGTAATTTCTAATAAATGCTTGATAAATAAACTAAACTAAAAAAAAGGGGTGGATCAATGTGTTACACACATTGCCCCCTAATTACTGGTGTTTAAAGCATGGATTTTGATTTGGAAGTTATATCAACTACCCAATCTAAAATTGGAAGTGAGAGTCATCGTGCCATACATTATGCCCCCTATATCTAGATTTTTTGAGCAAAAACTATACTGAAACATGCTAAATTTGGACTGTACTAACCTAACAAACCTATGAATGAACTCACTTTTCTATCTATTTTTGGAAAAAATAATTTTTCTATTGTCTAGATAGGAGCACCAAAAATGGGACATCCTACTTTGTATCACTATAGTCAAACTTTGGTGATATTGTCTAGGGCTAAATCTGGTAACTATTATGTAGTCTCTACTATCTTCTTAGTCTATTCTACCTAGTCTGATGTCTAGATTCTATTTTGAGTTTTCTAAAAACTATTTTTTTTTCTACTAGGAGCTCTAATCTCTATAACAAAACCCATGTTTATTGATCCCTTTTTTAGGGTAGAAATGAATACATTGTAATGACTGCCCTCAAAAGAAAGAGTCCTACAAGTGTGTTATGTTGCATAGATATATGACATAGTAATTATAATTTACAATTTATCTCGATATATATCAAGGTTTGTATTGAGATATTTTTATATCAATAAAGTATGCCTAGATAGATATAATAATGTAATAACATGTGTAATGTACTAGACTAGAATCAAAAGTGTTATTTGTTAGTAATGAGGGATGGAGCATGATGTCCATCATGGCATCTAAGAAATGAATGAAATACATGATATGGATCATGGCATTACAAATAGGGAAATTAATCAAGAAAAAAGTATATAAAGCAAGAAGCATATAAGAGTGGTTGAGGGGCTAAGCAATCGAGGGACATGGGCACATGTCACTCAATGTAGAAATTAAACATACAAGGCATGTTCAAATGCCACATACACATATAATTAAAACAAATAAAGTTGGCATAAGTGTCATAGACACATGAAAGAGTAAACACAAAAACATTGGCAAATGTTCTAAGGCACACACATGAATAGAAGTAAAAGACATTGGCAAATGTACTAAAACACATATAAGGAGACAAGAAAGAACTATAAATACAATCCAACAAGATATGCTAATCAAGAAGAGAAAAGATGTAATAACTGGAAAGATAAAATCACATCTAATTAATCAAAGCAAGAGTGAAAGTATGCAAGACATGTTTAGTATAAGACTAGTTATATGCTAAGAGATACACAAGTGCTAGATACTAGTGAAATGCCAATATAGTAATTTGTGTAATCTAGTAAGTAATGTACAACAATATGATAAATTGGAGTGTGTAATGTAGGAATGACATAACTTGGATGGTGTAGTCATGTAGAAGATGCCCCCAATGGGTATTTATATTAATGTGTGTCTCAAATGTAGAAGTAGAATTACCCCTCCATGGGTAGAGTGAAACAATCAAAGATCTGGATGTCATTACACACACTCAAAGATGATCAAGTGAATCATGGTAATGTAGATGAATTGAAAAACAATAGCATATAATAGAAAATGTAAGTCAAGTATAGTTTTAGCAATGTAAAGCATGGATGATGCATGTAATCAAAATGTTTTTGTGTTTTAGAATTATTTGAATATTTATAGATTTTTTATATATTTTATATTGTTTTTGTATTTTTTAAATAAGATATGTATATAAAATACTGAGAATAAATGATACTAATTTAAGTGTTTTGGATGAGACTCCCTATCATGGTATCTTATATCAAAAAAAGGTATCATCCATGGTCATGAAGAATGATGGAAAGGTTGAGACTGTGATTCTAAAATCTATGTGCATTATAACTATTTTGATATCTCTAAAGTGGAAATTGAATGTGGGATTCCCTTGTAACTCTTTGAAGTGAATGTAACTAATGGAATCTTAGGGACCAATCTAGAAGTAGGATTTCTCTAAAAGTGTGATTTATGTTTAGAAGCATGAGATCTCAATGTTACTATTCTAGGTGTGAATACTATAAATAGAAGATATATAGAATCCTAAAGCTATGGAGGTGTATGAACTATCTATAATGGTGGTAGGTGCCTCAACTATGTCTAAATCTATATTGGAGGAAGAAATGTAACTATTGGGGAAATTGAAACTAGTGGAGAAGCTAAAACTGGTGACTACAAAGGAGATGGCTTTGAAGTGGGGAGTGTTAACTCAAATGAAACTCCACCAACTCTAGTAAACTGATTACCATGAATGAATTTCATGTAAATATGAAATTTAAATCATACTACTTGAATTTCATAAATCCATGGGTGACCAAGTAACATATCAAAAACTCCTACATTGGGAACTATGGTGAAATGTGTGGTCACATGTGTTAGACTAGTCTATAAAGGAAGTACAATCTCACCTAATGAAATATATATGTGCCCATTGAATCCATTCATAACTATATCTATCAGAGTGATATCCTACTCTGAATAGCCCAAATGCTACAATAATGTAATAGTACACATGTTGACACTAGAACCATTATCGATGAGAATAGTATGAATGGGTTGATTATGAATGTGTTCTAATAAAGAATGCATTATAATTTGAAATATCCTAAACAATCTCTTGATCTGAGAAGGATATCAAAGGTCTAGTTGGAACCTTGGACTGATACACACCTATCATACTACTCAAAGAATGTGACTCAACTGAAGGTGCCTGGTATGTAACTAGTGGAGGATGTGCATGGTATGTATGGTGAACACCTGATGTGTCCCTTTTATCGTGTTTGAAATGCTATGGAAAGAGATCTAAGAATATTTTTAAAGCTTTATCCTATGTTGGCTTTGCTTGTGGAGGCTCAATTAAAGTGACAAGATCAAGTAGGTTATTATCTATCAAGTCATATATCTTATGTCTCAAACTGATGAATCTATTTATAGTGTGGCCTAGTGCCATGTGAAAATCACAAAATGTATGCTGATCATATCCATATGGAAGAGTGATGATGTTACATTATAATAATTGCTATAAAACTTTGGCTAGAGAAATTGGTAGATTGATAAATGCATGCCAAATAGGTGCTGATAAAACCATAGATTAAGGGGGCTCTAAAGCCACATTGACTGTTGGTTGATTCTGATTCTTGTTATCACTAACTTTGACCTTGTATGGGACTTTTCTATTAATTTTTTTGGTTGTGTTTGGTATGCTTTTCTACTTGAGTTTGCCCATTGAAACGAGTTTTAGTTCTCTTTCCTTTAGTGTATGACATAACTTAATGAAGGAAGAGTATCTTTTGAACAAAATAGATTCATGAAATACTAGTAGAAGGCTCTATTTGAAGAGATCTTGTAACTCTTGATCTATCATGAGGCTAGTCATCTTAGCCAAGATGGTCTTATATTAAAGCACATAGTCTATGAGATGCTCAATTGAATTATGTTTCTATTGTGCAATTTGGCTCCATGGAAATAACTTGGTTAGTAACAAGTCATTTGGCACATAATCCAAGCATGCTACATGAAAATCTCTCAAGTGTTTCTTTTGATTACCCTTGCCATCATAAAGAGTAAGCTTGGGTTGAACAAAAGATGGTGACAAGAAAGTAGAAGCAATGTGATGTGCCAATGGTATATGTAGAAGAGTAAAAGAATCTAATGCCTATGTAGGTATTATGGCCCCTTGCTCGAGATGTATCACCTTGGATTAAAGAGATCTTATCTCTTACACAAAGGCTGCCACATTAGGAGATAGAAATGTACTAGTTTTAACTTGTGTCATAGAGGTAGGTTGGGTTGTAATAGGGGGTTGTTGAGACATAGTTTCCCCTATACTATCATTTTGAATTGGTTGCTCTATGGTTTAAGAATATTGACCATTGTTTTTTCTTTGTTGTTCCTTTTTTTCATATTTTAATCATGTCATCTTGCATGTCAAGGTGTTTGGTTAAGAGTCCTTAAAGTTCTATCTTATCAGTTTCATCAAAACCAACATATTGGGCCATTGTTAAAGTAGGAAAACAATTTGAGAAGTGGTGAATTTTTTGCAATAATTTATTATAGGCCAAGTGCTAGAAAAAGAAAATACTGAATATAGGAAATGTAAAATCCTAAAAATAGTTAACTAAAAATTGCATGAAAAGATACGAAGTGAACAAACATGTAAGGTGATAACTCAAGAAGTAATGGGACCTAGTAGATGCAACTAGAGTTTGAACATTGATTATGTGGAAATTTTACTATGAATTTTTTAAATTAAAATTTCAATTTTTGAGTTAAATATGCAATTGAAAAACTAGAAATTTAGTGGAAAATTAGTGATTTAATGGGACCTAGCAGATGAAAATAGGGTTTTGGAAAAACTAAATATTTTTTATTTTTTACTATAAATTTTTGAAATTTGAAGTGATTTTATGATTTAAATATGCCACTAAAAATTCAAAAAATTATTGGAAAATTACTGGGAGCTAGTTGATGCAACTAAGGTTTGAAATAATTTTTTTAAAATTTAATTAAAACTTTTAAAATTTGAGAGAAATTTTTTATTTTAATATTCAAGAAAAAAGTCAAAAATTAATGGGAAAAACTAGATAGGAATTTACCTTAAGGTTTCTAGGGTTTTTATGAAAAATTCAAAGTTAGGTTCACCAAATGATTTATTATTTTTTAGGACATTAGATGTTTAATTCATAAATAATAAATGGGTTTGATTGGATAAAATCAGTAAATAATGTACAATAATTAGGCTATTGATTTGTGAAATTCAACTGTAGTTAGAGATTTTCTAAAAATAGTAGTGATAGAGAGAAAATTAAACTTATAAGATTCTATGCTATTTAGACTGAAACAAAGTCTAGCAATCTATGTTCAATCTTGGGAGACTATTGCAAATAAGAATGTGGAGTTTATTTCTTGATTTGATAGGAGCATTAAAAGTGGGACACCCTAGGTTTTGATGTTGTAGTCCTATCTTGGCACTATTGTCTTGGTTATCTAAGCTTTTTAGGTTTTATGTGGCAGGTCTATGTGACCCTACCTCTAAAATATTAAAGCTTGAAAGTACATGGAGCTAATTCTATACCTAATTTAGTCTTAAATACCCTAGGCCCTCTTTGTACTTAAACTTGAATTTAAAATTTGGAGAAAGAAGAGGATGGGTTAGTGTTTAAAGAATACACTGGATGCACTTCCCACCCCATATGTGGGCACACTAACTACATACCAATATTCTAAAGAGGGATCAAACTATATGTCGTTCTCTCATTGAAGTGCTTGGTGTAATAGTGTGATGAAAATGCAAGTAAATGTTAAAATAGGTATACTTGGAGTGACTAGGGACTAGTGTAAAAGGTTTGAACAATATTGAAATACTATTAGATGGATACCTGTAGAGAATAGGGAAAAGTACTTGACTAGTCTTTCTTGTATTCTAGCTTCTCTCTTGTAAATGAGTGCCAACTCTTCTAAATGGAATTTTAATGGACCTTTATAGGGGATTTAATGATCACGGGATAAATTAATTCATGTGAGGACAACAAGAATTAGGATAAGTATTCATAAAAATATGATCGTTAAAAGCCAAAAT